>JAGVVM010000698.1:0-54997 GCA_019149425.1 Psidium friedrichsthalianum | reverse complement strand
GGACAGTCGGAACTTTTCCAATGAATGTTGTTAGGAAGTCCCATTGAGCCGGACAGAGAGACTCCCCCAAACAAATACTTCAGAAAGACAGTCTGACTTTTCCAATGCATTGTTGTTAGGAAGACCCATTGAGCCGTGACAGAGAGACTCCCCAACATAATACTTCAGAAAATGGTCTTACGCTAAATAAACTTCTTGTATAGATCAAAGGATGCATTTTTCTCAAGGAAAGGAATTTTTTGTTTGAGACGTAATGGGATTCTGAAGGCTTTTCTTGTTGTACTAAAAACCACCTAGCATTTTGCTAGAATATAAGAAAATTGACATCTAGCCAGAAATGTATTTATCTGGCTTTACTAGCTGAGATCTCACTATAAATGTAGGATGCAGAAAGGAAACCTCCTACTCATAAAAGAAAGTTAAGGATGCTAAAGATGCAAAACTTAATGCAAGTATTCATCACCTTGATTTTGTCTGATGTTCTAGAACTGTTTGTTTCTGTTTATAGGTTGCTAACAGGTGCCATTCTTGCTCATGAGTTGATGCACGGATGGTTACGCCTTAAAGGTGAACACGTTCTATCCTGCAGCATCATCTCCCCGTTGTGTTTTGTTTCCAAATGGGCTTATCTTGAATTTTTAAACATATATTCGCAGGTTACCGTAATTTGAATCCCGAGGTAGAAGAAGGCATATGTCAAGTTTTATCGTACATGTGGCTTGAAACAGAAGTCATGCCTATATATGGAAGTGCGCCATCTACATCAGCAGCTTCCTCATCTTCTACATCTTCCAAGAAAGGTGCAAAGTCTGAGGTTGAAAAGAAACTTGGCGAGTTTTTCATGCATCAGATCGTCAATGACGCTTCCCCAGCATACGGAGGAGGTTTCAGGGCTGCAATGCAGCAGTCAATAAGTACGGTCTGAGACGTACTCTGGACCACATTAAAATCACTGGTCTTTTTCCTTCGTGAAAGCATTCGTCGATACACTGCAGCCTCGCCACTGGCTTATGTGAAATGGAAATGCTTTCAGCTTCTGAGATTTGAGTGGACCATTGTAAACGTCCCCCCTGAATTTTGCGGGGTTCTCAAAGTTTGCATGTTTAGAATGCTGATAATATTCATTGTCTGGTTTCACATTCAATTTTAGCTTTTGACTTAAGAAATGGCGGCGAGCGGGCGGGTGTTCTGGGCATACAAAACTTCAACGAGCAGCACGTCCATGATTTTTCTCATCTTGTCGATGATTGTTTTGTCATACATCATATTGGTCCAAACTGATAATGTTTATTAACAGAAAACTTATGATTTACAAAATTTTTTCATCACTTATAAAAATAATAAAGTATAAATGATTATTGATAATATAAACCCTTGACTACTTTTTTTAAGTTATATAATCAATCATTTTTTTGGGTTTTTTTTTTAAATCATAAATTTTCCATGACATAAATGCACCCTCTAACTCAAAAATGATGTCGTATGTAAACCAAAATGAATGCGGCTAACCAAAAGAGGGAAGTGGATCTGCACAACTCATAAGATGATAAGTCATCATATCATTGGTTCACGACGAGGAGTCTCGCTGTCTGTCAATGGAATAATTATGGACCAAAAAAAAAAAAATTATCACAAAGGCCAAGATACACAAGAATGCACAATCTCAGCCCTTTTAATTGCGTGTAAGAGAGAGAGAGAGGATATGAACTAAGAAATGACTTTCCATTGAAGGAGGGGGGTGGAGATGAACTAAAAAATGACTTTCCATTGAGGAAGCATATTTGTGACTTTCTTGATGCCGGCAGTAAAGACGTAACATGTTGCACCTATACTATACAATGATAAATAACTCCAAACAGCAGCACCCGATACTTTGAACCGCCGTAAGGAAACTCATCGGATAAAATCACCCTAAGCCAATTCGGAGAGAATGGAAACAGCACCATGCTCGTATGATCCACCTCCTCCTTCCCCATCGATCAATGGCATCCAGGAATGTGTAGCGACACTATAATCAGAAGCAATGTCCGCAAGAAGCATTTTCAGCGTTTCATAGGTCATGAAGCATATGCCTACGCCAGGAACCACCTTGTAGTATTCAGGAAGGATCCCCCTGTACAAACCACGAAATCCCTCATTCCGGACTATGTGCTTTAATGTACCGAATATTCCAGTCTGATATATCCGAGCTCGGCCTCCTGCTCCTTCCAACTGCTTCCGTCTCCTCACAAGATCCAACGGGAATGTCGCTGCAGATTATAACAGCACAAAATTTTTGAAAAACTGAGTTAGTAATACTTATAAGAATTGCAATGAGTATGCAAACTACAATGGGAATTATTCCGAACTACAGATTTTAATGTCCAGCAGGATGGTCTGGCAGATAAATCACAACTCAAATGTTCCAATGACATCGTTCCTACACAGTTTGGCCTCTATTATTAGCTTTTAAAGTAAGCTCTTCATCTCAACAATCGTTATCTTTCCACAAATGGAATAAGGCAAACCACAAGAACAATTCACAGCACAATGGATTAGGTGGTGAAACTTACTCAGCAGGTGGATGCCCAACCAGCACACACGCGCGCGCGCACACACACACACACACATATATATATAACAGGCAGATGAAGCACAAACTTAGATATGTGCAGTGTGGATATC
Source organism: Psidium friedrichsthalianum (assembly GCA_019149425.1). NCBI lineage: Eukaryota > Viridiplantae > Streptophyta > Magnoliopsida > Myrtales > Myrtaceae > Psidium > Psidium friedrichsthalianum. Next base: position 52,333 of record JAGVVM010000698.1, on the reverse strand, counting down.
TTTTCTGTCAAACAATAATAAAATTGTCTTTCCCATCTTATTTCTTATAATTCATTATCAATTGTCTTTCCCATCCTATTTCTTATAATTCATTTACCTACTAAGGATCTCAGCAGGACCTTGCCAAGTACACAATAGCACTTCCAGAGACAGCTGAGTGTAGTAAATTAAATGGAAGGAAATTTCTCTCACTCCCATTAGTCATATTACAACTCAGAAATATATGGTGATGCTAGAAGGATTCCATAACCCATTAATCAACTGTTGCAAGCCTAAGTGAGAAGCATACCTCACTGAGGAAACCTCTCACTTGGAGGACTGCATAACAACCAAATCATGGAACCAACTGCATCTTGGGAGATGATTAACCCGGGAAATATTGGAGAGATGGAGGTTCATCACAGGTTTTCATATAGAATATGGTTAGATGAAGACAGGATATAATTTTGTTGTTTTCTTACTAAAATCCACAAATGCCAGATAAAAAACAACGCCACTCTGGCTCTCTGGTTCTATGTGTCAGTCAGGTTAGAACTTAGTGCAGAGCTTGGACCACAACCTGTGTCTCTGCATCAAAAGCATGACAAAAAGCTACACGAATTAACTACTCAGTTTATGTTAAAACTATGTAATCTGAAGACGTGAAAACTTTGAAGAATAAAGATCCATGAATAGTCACTAAATTTGCTGTAGAAGGGTGTCACTCGAAGCAGTCATTTAACCCATAACCAATGAAACTCAACAATTCATAGAACTGTATGATTTAGTATTATGAGAATCATTCTGTGAGGATTACATTCAGGAAAATAGAAAGGAAGTGAAATACACTTCAGGAAGCAGCTCTTATACACGATCCATAAGTATGCAATATTCTAGTCATATGGATCACTCACCTGTTGAAGATGCAATACCAGAAAGACTGCCACAAGCCAGGCTAACAGCAACAGTGGGATCATTGGGCCTGGTTGAATTATTAGAAAACTCATTTAGCATGTGGAAAAAGAAATTTCATGCAACTACTGGTGTAGTGAAGGAAATCAAACAGCATTAAACAAATAAACTGGCAAAGTGCTCAGGCTCACCTATGTGACTGCCAAGAAGATCTCAAGGTCTCATACACAGAAAAGCTTATAGCTATGCTGGGGCACACACTCTGGAACAATGATAACAAATAATCAAGAATCAAGTTATACAGCCTAAGTACTAAGCAGACTAAAGCTAAGCACATACCAAAAGTGTCGCTCCAAGTCCCTTGTAAAGTCCTAATAAGCCCTCTTCTCTGCTTATTGTTCGTAAAGCATGCCAGATACCTCTGTAGTAGATAACATTTGTCTGCAAATTTTCATTGAAACAGAAAGAAATCACTATGAGCGCATTAACAATAAATTTCACATTCTACAAATTGGGGACAGACATACAGTTTGGTACAACTTCACAGCCATCAAAGCAATTTGAGAATCATAACACGTCAAAGTTTCAAGGAAGACGGAACAGAGAAAGCAGAAGTTCCTAAAAACACATAATTCTACCTCAAAGACAACTATAGAACCAAGTGTGACCCACACAAATGTAGAAACACTACTAAAGAACCCGAATGTCACTAGCAACTGATGATTAATGCAAATTTTGAGTCTTTTTCCTACCGAAAGGAATGATGAGTAATGCAATCGGTAGATAGGGCGTGATTGTAGATAATGCATCTCTATTAACTTAAGAAGTGGAAGCTACAATTTACTATGAAGGAACAAAAGGATGAAAGACATAATTCTACAAAAAAATGCAACAATTATCCCTCAGAACGTAAGCAACAATAGACCAGACTTGAGAACAGTTTGATGACAATACCACAAAGTTAGAAAAGGAAGAAACAATGAAACAGATTAATGTTAAGTGCAGTTTGAATCGAGTAGCAGAATCAATAAAGGAGGATGTCCTCGACATAATCAAACCCGCAAAATGCAGCCTCCATCAACCTCTAGACATAAGCACACATAGAGAGGAAAGCATTCAGCTCTTGGCCTTCACACCAAATGTCTACAGAAATACCTGAGCCGCAAGACGTGTTCTGACAAGATCTAAGGGATATGTAGCCGTTGCAGCTGTCATTCCTGCTAGACCACCGCCAACAAAATGTAAGCAGAGCTCTGTACTCATATTTCCCCTATAACTTTCCACTCCCGGGATCATATGAAGCAACTGAAAGATAGTTCAACAATCAAAAAGCTTCCTAAATGATAAAATCAGATGACGCCATACAGCTCAAATGCTAGTCAAGTTAAGCACCTTCTTGTACTGCTCATAAACGTAAAAGTTTACAGAAGAATAAGGAAGGCGATGGGCAATTGTGACTAGATTCCCTTTCCAGAAAGCTCTATATCCTTCTTCACGCACAATCCTTGAAGCCTCATGCCATATGCTGGCCTTCTTTAGAGTTGCTAAATCATTATGCATACCTTGCACCTAAAATGCGTATAAAAGTATCAGCAGAGAGGCCGATAAGTGGTAATTACACCAATTGAATATGTGTCCGAGAAATGGCATGTCACTCAATATCCTAGATGCCCACAACTCCACTTGCACTGACTTGAACTCCAATCTCAGAACAATTGAAAGCACAAGTTTCACGAAATACATAAAAAGAGGATGTTAGAGGGTGCCCACAGGGAAATTGTCAATGTACGATAAATGTTCTGTAAAGACGTGAAAAGTCGCAGATTTTATGTATCAAATTTTATTGCAATGTCCAAGTCACATTATATATATTGCACTGCCCTGGTTTTCTTCATAGGCTCATAATAAAAAACTCGATGCCTCCTATAGCAACTCTGAATAGTCCTACAGTCCTCGCTAACCATCAGTAGGATCCAGCCTCACAGTGCAAGTCAAACTAACTTGATCAATACTTTCTGTTAGATGGCACATATCGCTAAAGAAATTCCAGCCATCTAAATTGCCGTACTCTGTAGACCGAATAAATCTGACCTATAGCAAAAGAACCTTAGCAACAAACTCCTGTATCAAATATACGGCCTTGATCCAACTAAAGGTCACATCTAAGTACTACAATCAGCATCAACGGTCTCCTACTCGTACATTGTTTTGGGATACACAAACCTAAAGTGGTAGCATAATTTTCAATGATAAAACCCATGGATTGCCTAGCTGAGTCAATGGGACAAGATTATCCAAGCCCTTCTTAACGCAATCAATGTTAAAAACAAATTCCATCCTCGCGCTTCTTCTTCTCCTTCTACTGGAAGGAAGCAAATAACTGAAAGACAATACACCAGCACATCAAAACCAGCACACACAACGAGCCCCTTCTATCTTCTACTACAGCCAAAAAAATGAGTCCAAGCCAAAACAGGAAGGCCTACCATATGTCCATGTTCTTAAACCCGAAGTAAGACGGGAAATTAGCCTAAAGAGGGGAAAAATCGACCTGAAAAAGTATGGTGAGTCGAGCTAAGGGAGCTGTGCAGGTCTTACTGACGGCCCCAGCGACGCCACCGGCGAGCAGCTGCGGCACCGTCCCGATCTGCGCCTCCTGCTCCTGCTGGCGCTTCTGCGAGCATCTGCGCGCAGCTCCGTCCACCGCCGCGAGACTCCCATGCCCCGAGCTAATCCCTCTCTGACCTCCTTCCACCACAACTCCGACTCTCGCCTCCGTCTGCATCGCTCCCTCTCTCCGCGTCCAAATCGATTCGATCCAACTCGCGTCCTCCGACCGTTCCTCGCGAAGTAGCCGAGAATCAAAAGACTTCACGCAGAAGCAACCACAAACGACGCGCAAATCGAAATCGAAGCCTCCTCAGCCAGCATCGCAAGGCCCCCAAACCACGCAGACTTACACTCGAACTCCGGCGAATTTCCCTTCCCTTCTCCTCACACGCTCCCTCGGAAATATCCCTTCCTTCAGAGCTCGGTCTTTGGCTCTGCGTTATTTGAACGGAGAGAGCCAAGCTGAAGCACCTAGCGGCTAGCGGTTCCGGAAACGACGACGTTTCGACAAGAACGAGTCCCAACTCGCGGTTTTGTCTTTTCGCCGTTTAGTTTGGCTCCGTCCTCGCTTTTCGAGCATGTGAGGAATTGACGGAAAAACCAGGTGGGTGGGAGTGGGAGATTGTTGGGGCTAAGCTTCGCTTGCGGTCAAAGAAAAGTTACCAAACCGACTTCGGGGCTTCTGTGCGCTCTGGTGCACCCGCGTTCAGACATGCACGTCTCTACGACTCATCGTGACCGTTGATTACGTCGGCTTTGATGGGCGAGACTCTGCGGTCGGGGATTCGGCGGTGGTGATTGAGGTGTTGCGGTGAGGCGGGAATGGCTGGAGCGGCTCCGTCGACGAATATCCGATGGCGCTTGGTTTGGAATATGCGCTTCGGCGTCGCTGTGAGGCACGGGTTGTTTGTTGTTTTTGTGGGATGAGCTGTGATCTTGCCACGTGTGATGGAGTGGAGGGCGTTGGATAGCCCAAGGACAAGTGGGCCTGGACCCATGACCAGTCGGTCAACAATAACGGTCTGCCGTTAACAACTAAAGTCCGTAAGCTTCACGTGTATTATTATTTTCTCTCCTTTTTAAGCGCCAACTTGGGAAGGAAAAGGAAATCCGGTGAAAGCCGAAGCTCAGGCCCAAGTCCAGCCAAGCCCAGACCAGCCCACAAGTTTTTAGCGAGAACAGACTTTGATTTTCAATCTGTACTGTTCTTTCCTTTTGCCCCCTTGACACTGTCTTCAAGTTCAACCAAGATTCATCTGAAAGTCCGAGTTGTTGCCGTCAATTTACTAGGCAGTGGTGGTTGTTGCTATTTGAACAATTAAGCGCGAGAATTGTCGCTATTTCCGATTCCATTTTCTTATTCGTAGGATATTGAAGAATGAATAAATTGATATTTCATTCCTTCACAGAGAAAGGTTTATTCAAGTCCTAATACAATTTCTTTTTTCAAATTTCAGAACACAAGATCCATTTCTATATGTAAAATAAATTCATCGGATCATATATTCACGTACCAAATCCAAATATTTGATATCGATACACACAAAATCTTTTTTTGGGCAATGGGATGGTAAGAATGGATATAAGAAAGAGAGTTCATTTTGAATCTCCTTTTTTATTGGTTTTTTTTTTTTACAAAAATAGAAAATTCACGTCTTATTTTCTTTGTGTGGCAACTACTTGTCAAAAAGTGCTTGTAACGAATCATGTAGGCAGCTTTGGTTTAGTATTAGGAATTTTAGGTCTTTATTGGATAATCGGTACTTTCGGATTTCGGGATTTGTTCCAAATATTCACAACTTTTTATTTGCTGGTGCAGTTGCTAAATCGGCATAATTCTCCCTTCATGTATGGGTTTCATGATGCCATGGAAGGCAAACAAACAGCCATTCTAAATCTGTTGATACATGTAGTGAAACACGTACAAACAAAAGTTCAACCTTGTGAAGTCAATACTAGCAATTAATAATTGAACGTTTTGGCCAAATGGGGAAATATTTAAGCAAGGTTATAGAAAAATTGCTGTTAATCATCGCATAATGAAACTCGTGTATAGGAGTTCTAAACCTCCGTTAATTATCGCGGCAGATTTAATCTCGCTGTTTTACTATGCATCATCAACATTTTAAGTCCATTTTACTAGATCAAACACATGTGGAAGTTCAAACTCTTGAAGAGATAGGATTATCGTTCCACAATAATGATCGTCGTGACAAAATTCCAATGTTTTAGGTTCGACATATATTCTTTTACCGGGACTTTAGAAATTGAATAGTAAGGGAAACAAAAGAGGGAGGAGAAATCAAGGACCAAGAAAACTTCTTCATGCTTCTCCTCCACGCATTGTCGTCTTTCCATTGTTCTTGCACTTGACAGGGAATTTCTCGATGAATTAAAGGATTATAAAGAATGACTTTCTAACATGAAACGAGGATATTTTTATTGTAAGTGTAAAGCAAGTCACTAGTAAAGATAATGAAATGAGAGTCGATAATCCAAACTTGTTGGTAACTTAAGCAGAGAAAATTTGATAACTCACTTGACTTAAAATTTGTTATTTCATATGGTGGTAGCTCAAGGCGTAATTATGCAAGATGAATGAAAGTTGGTAAAAGATAAGAAAAATTGGTGATTTGCATACCGCCACTGGTATGTATTGGTTAGCCTTTTCATATAGTGTTGGTAAATTGCCAATAAGTTACTGCAGAAATAGGTGAGCGATTCATTCACTCATAAGACCGGATCGGACCAAATCGAAGATTTTTTTTTTTGAATTTCTTAAATGTAACCCTAAAGTATTCTTTCTTTCCCAGCCGTCTTCTTCCCCGCTCTTAGACTCTCATGCCTCACCCTCTTTCCCTCTCGCACGTCTCATTGTCTCAGGGGATAAACTTGACATGTTTCTTCTCTATAGTGCTCTACTTCTGTGAAAATATTACCATACTTTAGTCTCCGGTATCCAGATAGCGCTTATGGACGGTCTTGTGCTAATTAGTTATTGTTGCATTAGCACACAACATAAGCATAAGCTAGAGCGACCAAAGCCATCTTGTCTTTGAATTTTCACCTCGTCTGAATGGGAGAAGGCTATCCACACTGTGATAATTTACCGGTTCCTGATTCTTGAGGGAAACCGAATCGGACGGGAACCGATCACCCTTAAGCAAGTGTGTTAGAATGGATTTTTACTATTTGCATTTTGCTTAATCAAACTCTTGCGAAGCATGCACTTTGATTTTTTTTAATCTTAAATACTTCAAATTTCACATCATACAAATATTGAAATGTAGATTAACATTTCAATTTTGATAATTTCTTGAAACTTGGATATATTTTGAAGTGTTGGCGAGAAAGCATGAAATACTTTACTTAAACCTAATTGCAAACAAACAAGCCCAATATTTTTCTTATTCTTACATCTTCTTCAGAAATTCACGAGGATAGTTTTCTTGAAAACGTAACAAACAAAGAACCACAATAAAATTTCCACTCTAAATTATGCAATTAAAAACGATATTGATTTTTACAATTATTTGCGCATCCATAGGCGGATATAGTGGGCTATAGCCCACTTGCTCATTTCTTTATTTAAAAAACTGTAATAGACTTCTAACTAATAAAGTGTTCTTCACTCTTTCATATTTCCTTTGCGGGACAAGAAAAAAAAGGACATTTTTCTTTGTAAAAACAAACAAACATCAACACGACTGTCGAAGGTGGTCCTAGACATTTTGTCGTAAATTTAACACAAATAGTCGTCACATGCGGACACTAGAATTTTTCTAACACCCGGATGGAATTTGTCTCTTCCTAATATAATGGCTATCAACTCTCCAGGAAGAATTCCTGAAGGGACTCTAGAAGCATCATCCGTGTTTAAAAGAACTCTGGTCTTCAGAAACCGGGAAGAATCGAGCGCTTAACATTTTCGTTCATTTGAAGCGACCCAGTTTCATCATTCCGAAAAGAAAAAACAATGTGGAAGCTCAGAGTCAGTTTGAATCTTAGGTTACAGCATGTGAAAAAACGAATTATGAAGAATCTCCTGGCATTGGAGGAGGAAATTTCCTGGGCAATACGGACATGTGCTGCACAACAGGTCAAGACCCGTCACCTCAAGGAAAGAGAAAAGCATGTGTGTCAAATCAAGTGAACACCGTAGAAACTAAGAAGATAGCTACGCATGGCAACGCGCAAAGTGTGTGTGTCTATCTATATATATATATAATATGAACTTTTTACGTTTGTACCACTTCAATTATAAATTTTTCAATTATAATAATTAAGTCTCAAACCTTTTGATAATTTTATCAATGTAGTCCATCTGATGAGTTTTGACTAAAATTTACTGACATGGATGCACATGTGGCATGATCGACTTGACGTGGATAAATTTTATAATTCTTATATATATTTCTGATTTTTTAATTTTTTCTCTTCTTTCTTTTTCTCCAGAACTCCGAGTCGGCAATGTCGCCAGCCACACGATAAGGGCATTGCGGTCCTTGCTAGCCAACAGGAGAGGGTGTGGATCTAGGCTATGGCTCGTCGCCCGATGCCCTCAAGTGGACCCTTGGTGGTGGTCGGTGAGGGTCGTGATGCCCTAACCCATCTAGGTGAGGTTCGACAGATGACCTCGTTGGCCCATAGTTGGGGGAAAAAAAGGGGAAAAAAAAGTAATAAAAATTCAAAAAAATTAAAAGATTGGTTACTTCAGTATTGATCATATATGTAGGATGATTGATGTCCATGTCAATAATTTTTCGGTCAAAAGTAGCTGGATGGACTATATTGGCAAATCGTCAAAAAGTATAGACTCAATTGACATAATTGAAAGGTTTAGAACATAATGAGCATAATTATTATAGATTTATGATATATTTTTTTGTTATTTTCCCTGTGACTGTTGCTACGGCTTGTCTAGCGGAGCAAGACTCCCATGAATCCATTGCATATACCGGCCTTAATATGCACCGATAGATTTGATGGAACCGACGCGAGACTCTAACATTTTTAATGGTCCAAATCAATTGATGGTAGACTAAACTCCTAAAATTTCTTCCTACAGCCTTCTCCACGGCATGAGATTTCCGAGAACTTCCAAAACTTTGAATTAGTAGCTTTGTCCTCTCTCTTGATAAGGACGCTTGACTCCTATCCAGGAGATCTAGAACTCTTTTTCCCCTCTCAGTTAAATTATCATTTTGGCAAAGCTTGAACTCTTCAAATGGGAGCTTAATTTCAAGGGTTTCATTCCCTTCTTAGTATTATAGACATTAAGGGATCTGTTCTTTTTTATTCACTTGCAACGAGTGATCTCAAGCATTTTGGCCGCCCTGTGATGATGGTTGTTGTGATGTGTTCGAGCCATAGAGAAGTTGGAGCGGCTCCCAATATCATCCCATCATCAGCCACGTATGATTACATATTTCCAAAGCCTTTAACGAACAATATGCAGCATGATTAATTCCTCACTATTTTGCCCCCCCCCCCCCCCCCCCCACCAAAAAAAAAAAAAAAGGAAAAATCCTCACTAAATTCTGGAGTTAAAAACAAAACGATATTTAGAGCATTGTAAACAACAATTTTCTTTTGCCCTTTCTTATTTAAAGAAAGAGGAGAAATCAAGAGCGAACGAAAGTTCGCCATCAGCGTTTCTTGGTGGACTAGGATTTTGACTTTTAAAGAGTGAACATTTTAGGGTTTTGGGAACCTACCTTTAATTGACTCGTGCCACTGCACCTTCCAATGCAGACTCGAGAAGACTTTGACGTCAAAAAGTCGATATCTCGTCCCTAGAGCACCTCTAAAAAGTGATGTTAAAAGATCCATGAGACAACCCGAACGATTCTAACCATGCATCGAAGAACAAAATTCACGCATGAATTGGAATCACATGCGAAAAACAGGACGTAAGACAAATCTAGCACATCCAGCCCATTGTTCGAGTTTGCGTGCAACGGAAATTCGCAGAGATTTGAAGGCAATTCGGCAGCTTTTATGGGCGCACTCTAACCCAATTCCCTCGCATACTGAAGGTGTATTTCTGAAGAGAGGGTTTGGTTTAGACCTTGTGATACCCAAGCCAGATTGAGTGATCGTCACTTAAACCGCCTTCCAAGGCGGTTTCCAAAAGGGCAGTTGTCAACGAACGTGGATAAGAGATAAAAATGTGGGTGGTGGGCTTTCATTTTAAGAAACCACTTCCCTAATAATGTTGGGTCACATTATAGGGGAGAAGTGTCGATAACAAGATCACGTATAAGTGGTATCGCATTGGTGATATGCGATGGGATGTGTACGTCTTTAAGTCTACCAACTAAAACGCTAAGCTTTCAAAGGATGAGCTCTCTGAGGGATTACTCTGTGGCATAATTTAATCTATAATAGCTAATTTTCAATTCGACACGCATTTTTTTAATACTAATAATGTATATGTTGTCCCACATCGATAATACGTGATGATTTGTGTGCATTTATAAATCTTTTGAGTTAATCATCTAAATTTCTAGCTTTCAAGGATGAGATAATCGAGGGATTATTTTTTGTATAGTTTAATTTATAAATCCTTAGGCTCTCTCTCCAAGAAAGCTAGTTTTTAATTCAACCCACACTTTGTCAACCGCGTAGAGAGATACTAGAAATTTAAGGACATGGAGGAGGAGAAATCAAGAGCGAAGAAAAGTTCTTCCCATGTTCTGTACACTGGACACGAAATTTCTTGATGCTCAAAAGCTGGTCATTGTATTGTTTTTGTTTTCCTCTTCCCTTTTGGAATCATTCACGTGTATTTATTTATTTTATTTATTAATCATCCCTTGATTCACTAACGTGGACTTGGGATGTCAAACTTTTTAGGTTATTTATTTTCTTTTGTTCTCTCTGCTTTTCTTTATAGAATCTTGATTCTTGACTTCGACCAAAATTCTTCCGCAGATTTGAGGTGGTTTTTGTGGCTAATTTTTTCTCGTCAATTTAGATGGTGACCCTAGTTAAGAGACCTCAACATGCAATATACAATATGAAAGAATAGAAAAATTCTAAATAAAGGCTTGAAGTGCTTTTATTTTCTCAAATAATGCTTGAAATGACATATTAATTTCAAATAAGGGTCTATAGTGACCATGTAGTCTCAAAAAAGGGCTTGGCCTAAGAGGGCATTATTGCCAATTTCTTTTTTGATATTTTTTTCCTTCTTTCCTGTGGCTGCCACCCCCATCGCCTATGGGGTGTCGGCGACAGACGGTGAGACCGAGGTGAGGGCTGGTAGGCCATCACTAGAATAGGAAGAGGGTTGGGCAATCTGTCGGATTTGGGAAATGGCCGTTGTCCCTTGCTTAGGACCAGACGGGGGTCACTGACCACACCGCGGCCCTTGCCTCTGGTTGGTAGGGTGGCGGCCACAAGCTGTGTATCCCTTTTTTTTTAATTGTTTTAATTTTTAAAAAGAGTAGAAGAAAAAAATAAAGAAATAAAAAGGTAAAATAACGAAAATACCCTTGAAATTGGGTCCTTTTTGAGACTCCATGGCTAATTTAGGCCCTCATTGAAACAAGGTTCATTTCATGCCCTTTTTTGAGAAAATAATGTACTTTAGGCAACTTATTGAAACAAGTTTCATTTTAAGCTCTTATTTGAGAAAATAAGACACTTAAGCACTTATTTGAAAATTTTCCTCAAAGAATTTAATAAAAAAATCCAATGGAAATTTAGAATGATGGCACAATCTTCCACATGAAAGCGACCCGAGAAATTTAACCGATAATTTCTATGAATTCCATTCCCTAATTCAAAAGGCTTTTCGTGATTTATTTGTTCATGAATTTTTCATTTTTGCAGATGGGGTTTGCCTTTTAAACAGGGGTTAACCATTCTGAAGCGTGGGCAGCATTGAAGTGTCTCTCAAATAAAAAAAAAAGGAAGAAAAAACAAATATTCACAAAAATTTTTCAAATTTATATAACCTTTTAAAGGGTTGTCAGGAATAAAAAGTTACTTTTTACTCACTTGTAAACAAACAAGCCCTCCAAAACTCCTAAAAATATTCCACTTTGTCAATTCAGTTCTAAACCTTTTAATTTTGCTAATTGAATCCTAAGCATTTCTTTTTTTCCCAATTAAATTCATCCGATCAATTTTGGCTGAAAATAGCTGATGCGAACATCCTATAGGGCATGGCCAACGTTGACGTAGATAATTTTCAATAATTTTTTATTATTTTATTTATATTATATTTTTTTTAATGATTTCTTTATTTATTTATTTTTTGATTTTTCCTCCGTGGGCCATCGCCGAGGGAAAAAAAAAAATAAAAAATAAAAAAAAGAAAAGAAGGAAATCAGAAAAAAAAATCATAATAAATAAATAAATAGCCCAAAAATTTTACTAAAATATTATTAACGGTTGTGACACATAAGACGATTGGCGTTCATGCGAGCTGTTTCTGGCCAAAATTAATTGGATGTATTTAATTGGTAAGATTTGCAAAGGTTTAGGGCTCAATTGACAAAAAAAAAGGTTTTAGATTAAATTAGCAAAAGTGTAATAGGTTTAAGACTTTTTGGACAATTTTTTTTTCCAACAATTCCTTTAGATATATAACGCCATGGAAGAAAAATCCATTTTTTTAAGAAAATGTAGCAAGAAAACCGTGATATAAATTTTCACTTCGCATACACATGTGATATTCAATTTTTGCTTCTTTCTCCCCACGGGTCTTCCAGCGTGGTCCCTCTAAAGACCATTTTCTAATTGTAACGTGATCGTAACGGTCTACATTTTCTCCTACTTTCCACACGTAAAGTCGTAAACATACAAACACTAGAATATATCTCTTTGTTATATAATGGCTATCAACATTCGAGGAACAATTCCTGAAGGGATTCTAGAAGCATATCCGTGTGTAAAAGAATTCTAGCCTCGGAAACCGGAGGGCTCGATCGAGTACGAATGTTCTGTTAATCCTAGAGAGGATAACATTCGATCAGGAAGCTTTGTGACATTTTGAATCTTGGGGTGACCGCATGTGAAATGAAGAATGACTTTCGAACATGAAAGGTGTAAATTTTTCTGGTCAAAACCAGACCTGTGCCACCCAACGGATGAAGAAGAAAGACAAAAACGTGTAGGTCAAAATCAATTAAACCACGTAGAAACTAAGCAGTCAACCATGCATGACAATATAAACGGTTGTTGTGCATCTTCTGTCGAAGAAAGATTTCTATGAATCCATAACACATACTAAACTTAATTTGAATCGTCAGATCTGGTGGGATCCACGTGAGACCTATATGAGATTCATCATTTTTAATGGTCTGATCTTAGTTTAGCAAATGTACAGAACTCATATGATAATTCCCCTTGCCTATAGCCTCTTGCACGGCATGGGGAAAGTTTGAGAAACTTGCAAAACTTTGAATTAGTGGTTTTGTCCTCTCTTTCAACAACGACATCTGGCTGCTATCTAGAAGATGTAGAACTCTTTCTTCTTTATTAATTAAATTATCTTTTGTCAAGCCAGAACTCTTTAAATAGGAGCTTAATTTCTAGGGTTTCATTCCCTTCTTCATGATACAAACATTTCGAAAGAGATCTGGTCTTGCTCGTCGGCTTGGCAATGAGGGATCTCAAGCACTTTGGCCTCCTTGTGATGATGATTGTTGCAGTGTGTGCAAGCCCTAGAGAAGTTGGAGCAGCTCCCAATATTATCCATCATCAGCTCCGTAAGAAGATATATCTTCAAACGCCTTTAGCAAAGAACATGGAGCACGATTGATTTCTTACTAAACTCTAGAGCTTTTAAAACAAGTTGATGTCAAGTTTTCTTTTCTTTTTTTGGCCTTTTTCTGCTATATTGAAAGAACCAGTGATCTTGTTGTGAAATTTTGCAGCAGACTCGAAAGTGTATGCTACTCTTGGACTCCAGTGCGAGTGCTGCGACGGGGAGAGAGGCGAATGCAGAAGTGACTGGACGGAGGGGTCGTGCCCTAAACTGCGATGCTCGCCGTGGAAGTATCACCATTGAGTTTCGGAAATTCTGCATTATCATGCACGTATACCGGTGACCGAATGCAGCCGTGAGGTCAAATGGAAAGATATGGAATAAAGTTGATCAGCTATGTGCCTTTTTCTTAGATCCATGTTAACTAAAAACCTACATGTGTCTCGTTATGAGAACCGAGTATTAGTTTCAATAGCTTTTGCACTTCATATTTACTATTATGTCTGTTTCGCTTGGGAATAACAAGTTCGATAACTCGAATGTCATAAGTTCTAATCAAGTTTTATAAAAGTTACAACAATTTTTTTGGGGTCGAAAGTTACCATAAGTTCACCATTAAGGCTGCATTCGTTTCGCAGAAGAAATTTTTTTCCAAAAAGTCATTTTCAAGAAAATGATAATATTTTTCGATATTTAGTTGAAACCTAAAAATGACTTGAAAAATATCTTTCACCATTTGATATGAAGAATCAAATTTGATTTTCCTCCATTTACTTCTTTTCATAAATTTTATTTTTCAATTGGTTTTCTTTTTCTTTTTAATTTTTTTAAATTCTAAATTTTACTTTTTTTTTCCTCTTTTGCCCTCTGCTTCAACCAGTCGTAGGCGAGCTTGAGCAAAAATAATAACTAAAAAGAGAAATCAAAAGGAAAAGGGGAGGAAGAAGGAAAAGCAAAAAAAAAAAAAAGAGAAAAAAATCGGACATGTGCTAGGCGACTGACCGAAGAAGAAGGATTGAAAAAGTTGTTTTTCCTTCTTCTTTGGTCGGTTGTAGGCAAGCTCAGGCCTTGCCACAGGCCGCCGTTCACTTTTTTTCCCTCTCTTTTTCCCTCTTCTTTAGCTGGGCATAGGCGAGCTCGAACCTCGCCATAGGCTGGCAACGCTTGGCTCTCTTCACTCACTTGCGGCCAGTCATGGCTGTGGCAGGCGATCGACCAAAGAAGAAGGAAAAATAAAAAATAATAATTAAAAAAATAAAAAAGAAAAGGGAAAAGAGAAAAAAAATAAAAAATTCAAAGTATCTAAGAAATTAAAATAAAAAGGAATTAAAAGGAAAAGGATTGTGAAAGAGCGGAGGCAGGAAATATGAGGGAAATTCAACACATAAATTATTGATGTAATTTCACAAACGAAATCCACGGAGATACCTACTGACAAGCACTAGTCAAACGGTGCCCAATAGCAGCGCTTCTGGAGCACTCACCCGGCACAGAAGCACCAATAAAACCCTAGAACATGATGTGAATGCGGAGCCTAACTCGTCTTTGCCGACTTCGACATGAAGAAAAGAAATCCACGCAGACATCTTTTGGTTACAACATTCTTCATTTCTCCTTTTATGTGCCCCGGCCATTCTTTCAGCTTGTCGTATTCTTTGCCATCTCCGTTTCTGAGTCTTTACCATGCCATGCATCTCAATACAGTCTTGTTAGTTGATACACGGATCAACTACTGTTTAGCATCGTCGGCATTGGCTTGTGCAGGTTCGACGGATCCCCAACCACAAGTCACATCTGCCACAGTTGCGATGAACAATCAAAACCAGTTGGAAGGGGTTACCGATGCTCTTGGTCGTGCTTTGTCGATCCGCTCTCCCTCTATTCCTATGCTACTTTCGACACTTCCATCTAGTCAAACCGACAAAAATTTCGTCAGTTCTAGCGTCAGGGGCAGGCTCATTCTTCATTAATAAAAGAATTAAATTAAACGTTTACCGAAAATTCAAGAATCACGTTAAACCAGTCAAAAGTTTAGGGACGACATTACATATTGAGCAAAAATTCAGAGATTACATTTGCAAATTAGGCCAAAGTTCAAGAAATATTTATATCATTTATTCAAACAAAAAAATAATAAAAATTTGGTAAAACTTAGAGCAACCTAAACAAAATTGTCCACGTTAGATTCAGTCATGTCACATAGCCGGTGTTCAGATCAGCGATTTTCAATAAAACTGGCTAGATGCACTAGATTAACAAATCGTCAAAAGGTTTAGGATTCAGTTGGTATAATTGAAAGATTTACGACTCAATTAATATAATTGAAAGTGCAATATGTTTAGGACTGAATTGACGTGGGTGGAATAGGTTTAGAAATTTTCTGTTCTTTTCCCTATAACTATTGCTACGGATCATGTCACAGAGCAAGGCTTCCATGAATCCATTGCATACCGACCTTAATATGCATTGTCAGATATGATGAAACCAATGTGAGATTCACCATTTTTAATGGTCCAAATTAGTAAATTGTGTACACTAAATTAGCATAATTTCTCCCCTTTACCCTACTCCATGGCATGAGGGGAAAATGACACTTTTGATGCCAAAAATTGTCTACGGAGATCACTTTGGCGTAAAAAGTTTCAATTGGGACACTTTTGTGTCAAGTTTTTGAAAAAAACGATTGTTTTAGTGCCAAGTCCGATTTGGTCCATCAAAAATTTGACGTGACCTTATTTTATTAATATATGACATTGATGTGACTTGCCAGAGGTTCACTATGGCATTTTTTTAAAATTTAAATTTTTTATTTGAAATAATTTTTAAAAAAGCTTTTTTTTAAAGGGATCTTCATCAGACGGCGAGGCTTGCTGTAACCCTCATCGTCGCCACCCCACCATCGCCAGCAATGGCCAGCGAGGGTGGGGCATGGCTAGCGGAGGTCGCTGAGCCTCGGCCAACGGTCGGCGACCCCCTCTAACCGCAAGTGGGGGCCCAATGGCCCTCGTCTAGGTCTAATTGAGGGCTACCCTCATTTGGTATGTTCGAGGTCGGTACTAGTGAGATGGCTTGGAATTTTGCGCGGATGAGGTCTGAGGAAAATGAATTGGCGTGATATGATGTCCTTGTGTGTGCAGGTGAACAAGGTGGACGAGAAATGGAAGAAGGAGTGGTACGGGGCGGATGAGGCCTGAGGAGAATGCATTGGCGTGCCGCCCACCCCCTGGTGACCACCGCCTGCACCACGACGAGCCCCGTCGAGTTGTCCAGGATCAGCACCACCGCTGCGAGGGCCACCACCATGATGAGTAGTGAGGCGGAGGCCAGCATCGAGGGCGAGACTGCCGTTGTCATGCACCTTTTTTTTTAGCTTTTTTTGCTTATTTTTTAGCTTATTTCAATTTATTTTAAATAAAGTTTTTATTTTGAAATTTTTCTATTAATTTTTATTTTTTTAAAATATATTTTTTTATTATTTTTTTAAATTTGAAGTCCACGTGGACATCATTTTTTTTAAAAAAAAATACCTCTTAAAATTCAAAAATTAATTAAAAATGCCACGTATTGCGAATGGCCGAAATTTTTCGCCGGAGGCACCAAAGCGATCTTTTTGTCTCTGACATGGCATTAAAGTAATTCAATTGAAACTTTTGATATCAAAGTGATCTTCATATATAATTTTTGGCACTAAAAATGTCCTTTTTGCTAGCATGAGAATTTTGAGAACTTCCAAAACTTTAAATTAGTAGCTTTGTTCTCTCGTTTGATAAGGACACCTAACTCCTATCTAGAAGAGCTAGAACTCTTTTTTAATAAAATTTCAAGGGTTTCATTCCCTTCTTATAATAAACATTTCAAAAGAGACCTGTTCTTTTTCATTCACTTGGCTCAAGCATTTTGGCCTCCTTGTGATGATGATTGCTGTCATGTATACGAGCCCAACAGAAAGTTGGAGCCGCTCCCAATATCATCCATCATCAGCTGCGTCTGAATACATATTTCCAAGTTCCAACGCCTTTAACGAACAATACGCAGCAATGATTAATTTCTCACTAAACTCTAGAGTTCAAAACAAAGCAATATTTACAGGACGTAAACAACAATTTTCTTTTGCCCTTTCTTATTTTGTGAAAGAGGAGAAATCAAGAGCGAACGAAATTTCCCCATCACCGTTTCTTGGTGGGGCTAGGAGATTTTGACTTTTGAAAAGTCAGAACATTTTAGGGTTTTGAGAACTGACCATGTTTTTACTTGACTCATGCCATCTCATGTACCAATGCACACTCAAGAAGATTTCGACGTAAGAAAACCGATATCTACTCTCTAAAGAGCCTCTGAAAATTTATGTTAAAATATCATACATTAGTTGTGCCGTATCGATAATACGCAACGATAAGTGCCCAGTAAATCTTTAAAGTGTATCAACTAGATAACTAGCTTTCCACAACGCTCTCCGAGGGATTAGCGTTTCTTGGTCGAACCGGAGATTTTGATCTTTAAAGAGTGAAAACAATTTAGGAAATTGAAATGGGAACCGACCTTTACTTGGAAAAAGTCGATATCTCGTCACTAGAGCGCTCCTAAAAAGCGATGTCAAAAGGTCATGTATAAGTGGCACCACATCGGTGCTATGTCATGGGATGCGTACGTTTATAAATCTTCTAAGTCTACCAAGTGAAAAACTAGCTTTCAAGGATGAGCTCTCCGAGGGATTATTCTGTATGTGGGTCTTGTTCAATACAAAATCCTTATGCTCTCTTTCTAAGAAAAGCCAATTTTTGATTCGACACTTTTTTTTTTTAAATATGTATATGTTGTCATCGATAATACGTGATGGTGTGTGCCCATTTATAATCTTTTGAGTTTATTAACTGAATTATTAGCTTTCACGGATAAGTTTTTCGAGGGATTATTGTTAGTATAATTTAATTTGTAAATCCTTAGGGTCTATCTCTCTCCAAGAAAGCTAATTTTCAATTCAACCCAGAAGAAATTAATATTCATCCCATAATCGGTTAAATTTCAATTCAACCCATATTTTTTAACCGAATACATAGAAGTAAATAAGGGCTTGAACAATGGCATTCTCGTTTTTTTTTTTTTCCTTTTTTTTCTCTCTTCTTTTTTCCATTTCTCTTTTTTTTGCTTTGTTGCGGCTAGCAAGGGTTGGGCGGGTCGCCCTCGTCGGTGACTGGTATGGCCAGCCACCTGCGACAAGGAAGGGAAAAAAAAGAAATAAAAGAAAAAATGACGATAATATCCTTTACTTTTTTTTCATTTCTTTTTTTTCCTTTGTTGTAGCTGGCGAGGGCTGGGCAGATCGCCCTTATCAATGACTGGTATGGCTAGCTACCTACAACAAGGAAGAAAAAAAATAAATAAAGGAAAAATAATGATAATATCCCTTATTAAGCCTTTACTTTGAAATGAAATTCATTTGGATATTTCAGACTCATAATTAGAATTTTTTCTAAGTGTAGAAAAAATCAAGAACGAAGAAAAGTTATTCGCTAGCGTTTCTTTTCCGCGCATTGGCAATCTTCTTCGCCATGTTGTACAGGAAATTTCTTGATGCTTAAAAGATCATCATTGTATTGTTTATTTTCCTCTCTCCCTTTTTGAAATCATCCTTTAATCTCTCTTTTTCCACGTGTGTTTTTTTTTATTATAAAATCATCCCTTGATTCACTAACGTGGACTTGGGATGTCAAACTTTAGGTTATTGATTTTCCTTTTAATCTCTCCTGCTTTTCTTTATAGAATCTTGACTTCGACCAAGATTTCTGCAGATTTAAGGTGGTTGTTTGGTGGTGGCTAATTTTTCTAGTCAGTTTAGATGGTGACCCCAGTTAAGAGACCCCGACATACGTTATAAAATAACTTAATGAACAAATTTAAAATGGAAATTTAGAGTGATGGCACAATCTTCTACATGAAAGTGACCATGAAAATTTTCGATGTATAATTTCTAGAGTTGACAAAATGGATCTAGAACTTATATTTGACCCATATTTCATGATGATGGGTCATAAATGGTTACTTAAGTTTAAAAATGGGTACTTAGAAAATTAATGGGTCATCAATGGATTTTAAATAGGTCATAAATGAGTTAGCTAACATACTATAATTTTTTTAACAATAAATATATTTTAAAAAATGGACAAGAAATAATTTTCTCCAATCAGATTTTAATATTGAAGTGTTTTAACAATAAAAGGTCGGGTCAAGTTGGGTCGGCCATGGGTCGCTAGATTTGCATAGCATAAAAATGGGTCAAAACGAATTGGACAATATTAGACCCGACCCAAAACTGACCCATCCATTTAATACCTTTGATAATTTCTATGATTTGATCTCTTAATTTAAAAGGTTTTTCTAGATTTATTTGTTCATGAATTTTTTACTTCTCCAGATGCGGTTTCCCTTTCACCAAGGGTTAACCATTCTGAAGTGTGGGAAGCATTGAAGTCTCTCTCAAACCTTCCTTCCAAAAAAAAAAATCAAAATTGAAAGAAAAACAAGTATTCACACAACTTTTTGAAATTTAGATAACATTTTAAAGAGTTGTTAGAAATATAAAAAATTACTTTTTACTCACTTGTAAATAAGCCCCCACTCCCAACCCTATTACATTTTTATTAATTTAGTCCTAAACCTTTTAATTTTTCTAATTAGGTCCAAAACATTTTAAAGTTTTTTAAATTGAATCTATTCAGCCAATTTTGATCGGAAATCACTAATGTGGATGTTAGCCATATTATGTGGCGTGGCTAACGTTGACGTGGGCAATCTTTAATAATATTTGAACTAGAAAATATTATTTCTTTATTTTTTTTCCTTTTCTTTTTTTCCATTTTCCCTCCATCAGCCATCGCCTAGGGGAAAAAAAATAAAAAATAAAAAAATAAAAAAAGTAAAGAAAGAAATCAAAAAATAAACAAATTTTAAAAAATACTAAAGGATGACCAATGTCCACGCCAGTGATGTTTGACTAAATTGAGTGAGTGGACTTAATTGACAAAATTTAAAAATGGTTTAGCACTTTATTGATAAAATTATAATGTTTAGGACTGAATTGGCAAAAATGCAAAAGGTTTAGGACTTTTGGACAATTTTTTCACCAATTCCTTTAGGCTGCGTTTAGTCGTCTGATTTCTAAACAAGATAGGATGAGATAGGATAAGATATGAAATTCATAAATTTTGTCATATCATATCTACTGTTTGGTGAATCACAATAACAAAGACGGATATGTTCACATCGTATCATCATTGTTTGATATTTACATATATTGATGTAAATGAACCTTAAATGCACAAACAGAGACTATAAGAATCTCCCATAATTCAATACCAACTCTAGTAAAAGAGATAAAACATGATCATTCACATTTGTAGCTACAAAATGTTTTGCCTCGCTCACTATGTTCAGTAAACTTCAGCATCAATTACAAAACTACGGAGGAGAATGAGTTTTGGCTCTCATGGACATTTGACATGAACCAAAAACCTATGAAGAAGAAGAAGTTTCGACTCACCTGCCTTTTTCGTAGAGTTTTGACGTGAACTAGAAAACTACGAAGGAGTAGTGAAACTTCAACATGAACTAGAGATACATAGGAGGAAGAGATAGAGATTTCTAAGTTTTTGTTAGTAATTTCATTGCCCCACATTGTTCGAGAACTAAAAAGATAATTTTTAAGTTCGAATTTGTTCATTTAAAATATGGGTTCTTCTACTTCACTTTTATTTACTTATTTTTTTATATCTCTTTTTTCATTATTTTTATTTCATTCCATCATTTCTTGATAAAATTTTTATAAATAATGAAATATACTACCATATCTAAAATACATAATGACATAGATATGAAGTATATTTGTGTTTGCGCGTGTGTATGAATGCACAAAAATATATACAAAATAAAAAGAAACTAAAATTTATAAATTCATATAGGAGTAAATAAAAAATAATTTTTTATTTTTAATATTAGAATTCAAATATAATTAATTTTTTTAAATTTTTTTAAAAATTATTATTTAAAAAGTTTGTTATTCGAGAAAAAATAGCTTTTATACCATGAACATAAGAAATTCCATCCACCTTTATCTCTCCTCCTCATGGGATAATTTTATCTAGGCTATATCCCCATTATATCCCACTTTATCCTGTCCAAGGCGGGAGCCAAACACGGGATAGGATAAAATTAATCATATCCTGATTTTTATCATAACTACCAAATGCAGCCTTAGATATATAACATGGAAGAAAAATCCATTTATTCGAAAACGTAATGAGAAAATCGCGATATAAATTTTCACTTTACATTTATTCAATTTTTACTTTTTCACCCCCCAAAGGTCTTCTAGCGTGGTCCCTCTAAAAACCATTTGTTGATTGTAACGTGATCATAACGGTCTGTATTTCATCCTACTTTTCACACCTATAACCGCAACATACAAATACTAGAATATATATACACACACCCACACATACAAATGTACGTACATACGTACGTACGTACGTATGTCTTAGTTATATAATGGCTATCAACTCTCAATGAACAATTCTTGAGGGGATTGTTAGGATACACGTGTGAGTTGTGTTGGAGAAGTCTCATATGGAAGAATTGATGTGGCGATGAGTAGTTAATATATTTTAGTCTACCCATAACTCATTGGCTTAAGTTTTTTGAGTGAAGGTAGGTCCACTCGGATATGTTGACTAATTCGGATTTGAGCTTCCTCTTGGTAATTTCCATAGGTAAAGATATAGTATTTTTGCTGCGCGCTTTTAACAACTATTCAGGTGGAAAACATGAAGAAGACTTGGACTTCTGTTGCACGCTTTTAACAACCATTCGGGTGGAAAACAAGAAGAAGAAATGGACTTTTGCTGCTCTCTCATAACAAATGGTCTTTGGGCAGAAAACAAGAAGAGACCGCTTTTAACAACCATTTGGGTGGAAAACAAGAAGAAGAATTGGACTTCTGCGACTCGCTCCTAACAAATGATCTTTGGGTGGAAAACAAGAACAAGAGACCAAGGACTTCTGCTGTGCCCTCCAACAGGGACTCTAGAAGCATTAGCGGTGTGTGAAAGAATTGTGGTCTTCAGAAACCAGAGAGATCGATCGAGTACGAATGTTTTGTTTATCCTAGAGAGAATAACATACGATCAGAAAGTTTAGTGACATTTTGAATCTTGGGGAGACAGCATGTGAACTAAAGAATGAATTTCTAACATGAAAGGTGGAAATTGTTACCCCACAGACCATGAAAAAATACAAAAGCATGCAGGTCAAAATCTATTAAACGACTTAGAAACTAAGAAGTCAATCATGCATGACAATATAAACTTTTGCTGTGCATCCTATCGTCGAAGCAAGGCTTCCATGAATCCATTACATATACCAAACTTAATTTGAATTGTCGGATCTATTGGGATTCACGTGAGACCAATATGAGATCCATCATTTTTAATGGTCCAAACTCAATTTAGCAAATGTAATGAACTCGTATGATAATTCCCCTTGCTTATAGCCTCTTGCAGGGCATGGGGAAAGTTTGAGAAACTTACAAAACTTTGAATTAGTAGTTTTGTCCTCTCTTTCAATAAGGACGTCTGGCTGCTATCTAGAAGATGCAGAACACTTTCTTTTTTATTAATTAAATTATCTTTTGGCGAGCCAGAACTCTTTAAATAGGAGCTTAATTTCTAGCGTTTCTTTTCCTCCTTAGTGATACAAACATTTCGAAAGAGATCTGGTCTTGCTCGTCGGCTTGGCAATGAGGGATCTCAAGCAGTTTGGCCTCCTTGTGATGATGATTGTTGCTAGTGGTGATCGGTTTACAGGATGGATGGTTACACCCTAGAACCGAGAACCGCCCGCTAGGGACTAATTCCGTAAAATTCGAACCGTGAACCATCCATCGTTTCGTTGATCCACCCGAGAACCGAACCACCAGTCCGATCCGATTCCCGGTTGGGTCTCGGTTACGATTTAATGTCACCCGCTCGTTCAATGAAAAAATAAAGTTGCATACTAATCTCACAAATATGACTTAATAAAAGCTATACATTTGACTAATTTATATAAAACTGATCTAACATTAAAAACTTAAAAAGCTTCTTGAGTTTGTACGACAAATGAAAGACTATAGAAGGAACTAGTGTATAAAAAAAGTCGTGCAAGTATTAACATATCATGTCTTCTTCCCAATTCACCTCACCTAAGAAATAGACAAAAAGCAAAACATACAATCGGGGCTTTTTTTCATAAGTTGAGCGAAGAGAGCAGATATTATCATATTAGGGTAGAGTCTTTTTTTCATTTTGCAAGTCTGGAATTTTTTTTTTTTTGAATGATGGATTGGGTCTTAGAGAGATGAGTTCATTTTAAAAAATTGCCCATTCATATTATATAAAAACCGGATCGGTTTGACCGGTTAGACGGTTTTTATCTAAAACCAGGAACTGAACCGATACCCATCAGTTCTAGAAAATTGAAACCGAAAATCGAACCATACCCGCCGGTTATGATCCAAAATCAGCCAGTTGGGTACGGTTCGATCCGATTTGGTTGGATCATGATTTTTTTGCTCGCCCCTAATTGTTGCAGTGTGTGAGAACCCTGGAGAAGTTGGAGGAGCTCCCAATATTATCCAACATCAGCTCCGTGAGAAGATATATTTTCAAACGCCTTTAGCAAAAAATATGGAGCATGATTGATTTCTTACTAAACTCTAGAGCTTTTAAAACGAAGTGATGTCAAGTTTGCTTTTCTTTTTTTGGCCTCTTTTTGTCATATTGAAAGAATGAGTGATCTTGTTGTGAAATTTTGCAGCAGACTCGAAAGTTTATGCTTCGCTCGGACTCCAGTGCGAGTGCTGCGACAGCGAGAGAGGCGATTGCAGAAGCGAGTGGACAGATGGGTCATGCCCTAAACTGCGATGCTCGCCGTGGAAGTATCACCATTGAGTTTCAGAAATTCTGCTTTAATATGCATGTAAACGGGCGACCGAATGCGAGGTCAAATGGAAAGATATGGAATAAAGTTGATGAGCTATGTGAGTTTTTATTATACCCATGTTAACTAAAAACCTATATGTGTCTCGTCACGAGAACCGTGTATTAGTTTCAATAGCTTTTGCACTTCATATTTGTTGACACCTAAATTTTGATTTTGATTTTTGATTTTCATTACACAAAATTGAGAATTAATTCTCACCAAAATATTTCTCCATGCATGGTATATTTATTTTTTTCTGCATTGTATTTTGCATCGACGAGTACGGTGAGCCCGTGAATAAGGAAAGGACACGAATGGTTCACTGGATTATTGAGCAATCAACTGTAAGAGAGCTCCATAATGAGACTTTATTTCTAGGGGTGAGCCTCTTTGACAGATTCCTTACTAAAGGATACTTCAAACAGCGAAAGAACTTTCAAATTGCTGGAGTAGCCTGTCTCACCCTAGCCACCAGGATCGAGGAGAATCAACCTTACAATAGCGTCAGACAAAAGAACTTCCGTGTGGGGAGTGACACCTACGGCGGATGCGAAGTGGTGGCAATGGAGTGGTTGGTACAAGAGGTTCTCAACTTTCAATATGCATGGCCTACCATACACAACTTCTTATGGTTCTACGCAAGAGCTACAAGAGCTGCACATGAGACTATGGCCAGCGGAGCTCCTTTATCAAAAGACATGCCACTAGCAAAAGAAAGGTGGGGGTGGATGCTTTCGGTGATGGGTGATGGACAAAAGGAAAAAGAGAAGGAAGGCCACTAAAAAAGGGGCAGATGGGGGAACACTTGGGGAGGGGCTCGGTCAAAAAGGGAGTTTCCTTGGGACAGTGGAGAGAATGAGTTAGGGGAGAGAAATTTCAGGAAAGGCTTTAACTTTTTCACCTCGCCTTTACCGTTCCAATCTCAAAAGTGCAGAGAAGAAGAGCTAAAAAAACAAACCGAACTCACTGGGGGACTGACCACTACTTCCAATTATGGCGGCTTGTATCTAATGATCTCTCTCTCCCTCGGTGAGCGCAACAACGCCACCCACTCGAAGATTAAGATAAGCCCACGGTTCAGATTGACCGATCTTTCACTTGCTCGCGCGCCATGAAAAGCTCCTTCTTCTTCCTGCTCATCGCTACTCTTCTGGCCGCTTACAATCTCGAGTACCAAGCGGATGCCGCTGCTCCTTTTGGGCCCTTGATAAGGCAGTTGCCCTCTCTTCTGAAGTGGACGCGAGCTTCGTCAAAAAACGCCTCAGTCAGATGGGAATGTTCTTCAGTTTGAGAATGGATACTTGGTGGAGACTGCTGTCGAAGGAAATGCGATTGGCGCGGTTCCTTACAAAATCCGTCTCTCTGATGATGGCGAACTCTATGCTGTGGATGAAATCAACAGCAACATTGTCAAGATTAATCCTCCGCTCTCCCAGTATAGCCGAGCAAGATTAGTTGGTGGATCTTTTCAAGGTTATACTGGGCACGTTGATGGAAACCTAGTGATGCTCGTTTCAATCATCCCAAAGGCGTCACAATGGATGATAAAGGGCATGTGTATGTCGCTGATACCTTAAAATCTTGCCATCCGAAGAATTGGAGATTCAGGTGTGACAACCATTGCAGGGGGCAAATCAAACGTTGCAGGGTACAGGGATGGGCCCAGTGAGGATGCCAAGTTTCTCAAACGATTTTGATGTTGTATACATCAGGCCTACCTGTTCTCTTTTAGTTGTTGATAGAGGAAATGCAGCTCTTCAACAGATCTCTCTCAGTCAAGAAGATTGTGACTATCAGTATGATTCACTGTCTTCATCAGGTCTTTTGGCAGATGTCCTTATGGTTGTTGGAGCTGTCTTGATTGGATATGTTGCCTGCATACTGCACCAAGGATGTGGACCTTCTGTCCTTTCGAACAAGATGCAGCCACAAGCTTCTGAGTTTGTGCTAAAAAGGAACTAATGGAAGAAAAGCCAATTCCTGATATGAAGGCCCCCACAGAAGACCCAGGGTGGCCATCATTTGGGCAGCTCTTGATTGATCTATCCAAGCTTGGACTTGAAGCACTGGTAGGAATATTCCTTTAATTTTGTGCCCTCACGTCTCAGACCCCGGGGCAAGAAGAAGGAACTCACGCCATTGAAGGATTCTCTCCGGATGCCTGAGGATGAAGCTGATCCCCAGTTAGTTTAGAGGCAGAGGACCCCACCTCCACTTTCGGAAAACCAGGCAGAGGCAGAGGACTCCAGCTCCAATTTCTGAAACCAGGCAGGTTCATACTCTATTGAGAAGCACTCCGAAACTAAGCCTATGAAAACTCAAATCGAGCAGCTTCAAGGATCCATCAAACAACCCATTTTTAGTTGTAAGTTCAGCCAAGACAGGCTCCCCCAGGTGGACCCGTTGAGCACTTACTGGTCAGCTGTCGACGGTTCAGATCAAGAGACCGAAAGAGAGCCGAGAACGAGAGGGAAATCGAGCAGCTCAAGGAGCTGAGGCGAGGCCTCTCGTGGCGGTCGTCTTCATCAAAATCTGAGGATCCAGCGACGACGAACGAGCCGTCATGGTCACGAGCAGATATCCTAGCGAAGTTGCTTATAGATGGAAATTCCAGCACTCAGGCAAATGTGTGCCTTCTTCTTGCCTGCATGATGATGGAAGATGCATCTGTTTGTTCTAATGTCTTGGCGGCAGACACCACTAAAACATCTTCTCAAGTTATTGGGACTAGGAAATGAAGCTTCAATAGAGCAGAAGCTGCAAATGCTGTCAAGTCTCTTTCTGCTCAATGCAAAGAAGCAAGACAAAAAAATTGCCAGTTCTAATGGGATTCCTGCACTGATAAATGCTACAATTGCTCCGTCCAAGGAGTTTATGCAAGGTTGCTGATACGGTAGGAGCTTTAGCTTTAGCTCTCATGATATATGACAGTAAAGCAGAGTCAACACGAGCATCGGATCCCGTGGTTATCGAGCAGACGTTAATTAAGCAGTTCAAACCACGCCTACCATTTCTTGTGCAGGAACACACAATCGAGGCCCTTGCCAGTCTGTATGGCAATTCCATTTTCTCGCTTAAACTGGCAAATTCTGATGCCAAACGCCTGCTTGTTGGTTTGATCACTATGGCGGCCAATGAAGTGCAGGATGAACTTACACGAGCTCTTCTCACACTTTGCAATGATGAAGGCGGTCTGTGGCGTGCTCTTCAAGGACGTGAAGGTGTTCAGTTATTGATTTTCTCTTCTCGGGCTTTCTTCAGAGCAGTAGCAAGAATGTGCAGTTGCACTACTTTCTCTTCTGTCTAATGAGAACGACGAAAGTAAATGGGCGATCACTGCAGCTAGCTTCATAGCAGTCTTGGTGGGCCTGTGGACGATAATTTGGCTGCAAGGTTAGATGGAGTCTCAGATGTGGAGATGCTTTATCTGTCCTCAATACTTGTTTGGATCATTATCAATCGAGGTCATTCCTTGCAAAGTCAGCTGGCTTCCAGACGGTGGCATTTGTTCCTTTGAAGAATGGCGTTGTGGAGCTTGTTTGGTCAAAGCAATTCCAGAAGAACAAAATGTCGGAGAGATGGTGAGGACATTGAGGTTTCAGTTCTCAGACAAGAATCTTCGGCTTGGAGCAACACAGGGACGAGTCATCTCCCCATGCTGATGACCGAAAGCCCCAGGTCAACTTTACTGGCTACCATTAATGACCGGTTTATTCTCTCGAGGTCCTGTTGCAGAAGACGTCTAAATGGCAAGCAGCAATTATGAGGCCCCCCAAAGGTGAAAAATTTGCGGCCCAATCGACTTGGGCCTCACTCCTGGGAAAGCCCACAACAACTTGGGCCCTATCGAAAACATGCTAAACCGCAACCGTTTAGCGACCGCGAACTTGGACGACGGCCGGCCAACAGCTTCAACGGAAGTCCAATTCCAATCTTCCTTTGTCCTTCTACTTCCACAACAACGGCAATCGCTCCTGCTCATGCCAAGAAGAGCAGAAACCGGCGACGAAGTCAAAGATCAGCTTCCGCGGCTGCTCGGGGACGAAGACTACGCGAGTGCGGATATCTTCAGCTTCCCTCATCCGAGATGGTCCAAGATTCCTTGCTTGATCATCAAGTTTCGTTGCACATCAAATCGGGAAAGGCAATCTTATCAAGTTGGGTATAATTCCTAATTTGAAGTTTCGAATATTGTCTTGTTTATTTTGCATGAATTGAACTGATCGAGTTGCTATCTTTTTTACAATATTTGAATTTATGTTGAAAATCTCTAAAAAATATTGCATGTAGATTCTTGCTATATATAGATTAAAATCGACATGTTTAAATTAAATTGCTTTCTAGGATAAAATTATATTAGCTAGGATTCCATTTTTTTTATTTTTTTTTAAAAATTAAATTATATTTCATTCTAGGTTAGAATATGCATGTTTAGGCATAATTTATTTTAGGGCCATAATTAAATCTAAAAATTAAAAAAAAGGGGTCATCTTTGCCATGTCATCGTGTATTACGTGTCAAATTTTCCATGTCATTTAGAGTTGTATGTTTAGGTTAATTAATTAATTCATCATATAGAATGCATGCTATGATTGATTTAATTTTAATTGCATGTCATATAGAGTTGGTCATGTAGTTTAATTAAATTCACATGCATTCTTAGGATAGATTGCATTTATTTAGGATATTGTATTTAGGATGATCTCATGCATTGCATTTGGTTTAATTTTCATTAAAAAATGAAAACCAAAAAGAGAGAAACTGTCTGGTGCATGCTCCTTGCTAATTGTCTTGAGTGCTGAGTGTTTGATTCAATTGTTTGAGCTTCCATTTGATAACCTTTTTTAGTGAGTTAGGTTAAGATTTAATCAAATCTGCTTGATCAAATTTTTTCTTCATAAAAAAAAATGGTACCGAAAGGGCGTTAGAATAATCTAGCATAATCAAGTCCTTGAACTTTGAATCGCTGGGTTCGTAGAAGTAATTTAGTTCTCCCGCTAATTTACTTAGTTTCTAATCGACCTACCAAAAAATGATTAGTGGCGACTCCAAATTCTAAAATCATTTGAATAAAAAAACAAAAGTTGCGATTCGGTAGGGTTTGAGAAAGTTCGTATTAGGTAGTTAATCTAATTAACCTGATAATCCGTTAACCTGAAAATTTTTCACCATCAAATTTTTAGGTCAGGACGATATTTACCTATCATGTCCGCTTCTCTTGCGAAAAACAAGTTTGATAACTTGAATGTCATGAGTTCTAATCAAGTTTTACAAAAGTTACCATAAGTTTTTTTTCTTTTGGGTCAAAAGTTACCATGAGTTCATCATTAAGTCTGCGTTCGTTTCGCAAAAATGAGTACTTCTATAATGTTTTCAAAAAAGTCATTTTATAAGAAAATGATAATATTTTTTTGATATTTGGTTAAAACCGGAAAATGACCCAAAAAAGTATTTCGCTGTTTTATATGAAAGAATCAAATTTGATTTTCCTCCATTTACTTCTTTTGATAAACTTTATTATCTTTATTATCTTTTTTATTTTTTTTTTTACATTCTTATTTTACTTTTTTTTTTTACTCTTTTCCCACTCTGCGTCAGCCAGTTGTAGGCGAGCTCCAGTGAAAAATAATAATTAAAAAAATTAATTAAAAGGAAAATGGGAAGAAGGAAAAACAAAAAAGAGAAAAGAGAAAAAATTGAACATGTGCTAGGTGACCGATCGAAGAAGAAGGACCAAAGAAGTTTTTCCTTCTTCTTCAGTCGGTCACAGGCGAGCCATTGAGTTTAAAAAATTCTGCATTATTATGCACGTAAACCGGTGACCGAATGCAGCCATGAGGTCAAATGGAAAGATATGGAATAAAGTTGATGAGCTGTGTGCCTTTTTATTGTATCCATGTTAACTAAAAATCTATATATGTCTCGTTACGAAAATCATATATTACTTTCAATAGCTTTTGCACTTCATATCTACCTATCATGTCCGCTTTGCTTGGAATAACAAGTTTGATGACTTGAATGTCATGAGTTTTAATCAAGTTTTGCAAAGTTACCATAAATTTTTTTTTGGGGGGGTGAAAAGTTACCATAAGTTATCATAAGTTCATCATTAAGGCTTCATTCGTTTTACAAACATTTTCTAAGAAAATAAAAATATCTTTCGACGTTTGGCTAAAACCTAAAAATGACTTGAAAAATGTATTTCGCCTGTTCGATATGAAGAATCAAATTTCATTTTCCTCCATGCACTTCTTTTGATAAATTTTATTTTTATTATTAAATTCTAATTTTTACTTTTTTTTTTTCTCTTTTCCTTTCTTCTTCAGCTAGTCACAAGTGAGCTCAAGCCTCACCATAGGACGGCAACTCTTGGCTCTCTTCGCTCACTTGTGGCTAGTTGTTG
This sequence comes from Psidium friedrichsthalianum, assembly GCA_019149425.1. Lineage (NCBI taxonomy): Eukaryota > Viridiplantae > Streptophyta > Magnoliopsida > Myrtales > Myrtaceae > Psidium > Psidium friedrichsthalianum. The sequence goes on along the minus strand of JAGVVM010000698.1, from coordinate 21,698 downwards.
GTCGTGGCCATGGCAGGCGACCGACCGAAGAAGAAGGAAAAATAAAAATAAATAATAATTTAAAAAATAAAAGAAAAGGGAAAAGAGAAAAAAAATAAAATAAAATTCAAAGTATCTAAGGAATGAAAATAAAAAGTTAATAAAAGGGAAAGGAATGTGAAAGAGTGGATGAAGAAAAGATGAGGGAAATGTTTTTTTTTTTTTGGAAGGTAAGATATATAATAGCTTTTCAAAAATGCACGATTACAAAGAAAACCGAAACACAAACACCTCGCACTAGACATGACAACAACGGGTGTCACAAATGGTGCGAAGGTGTAACGTCAAAGAAGAAGCACCAAAATGCAACAACGACAGCAACCGAACAAAAGCCAGAAAAAAGTGGCAGAACAACCAACCGCAAAGAAGCTAAGTAAAGATAGCAGGAGAGATGTTTGTCTTCTCAAAAGAGGAACTCATTTTCTCCATTTTTGGATGTATTTTTTTCTATGAGTAGAAAATATTTTCCTTGACTCATTTATTTTCTATGAATTGAATATCAAAAAATTCGAAAAATGTTTTTCTAAAAATTATTTTGCGCAAAACGAAGGAGCCTAAGATTGACTTTGGTCCACTGAAACAAGGATTAGCTCGATGACTATGGGGAGTTCATCACTTCTTTCCTTTGTTTTAGACAACTAAATGGGAGAATCATAAGATTCCATCCTCAAGTCAATCGTTCTAGCCAGAAAGAGTGCTGGAAACATGCGAAGGAGGAGAGATTTTAAAAGGAAAACCCGATTCAAGACCGAGAAGCACCTCTCAACTCTCGTTACTAAAAGAAGGAGACAGAACACAATGGGGTTCCCTTAGATATATGGGCAATATTGTCCTTTTTGTGAGCAAACGAAAAATAAAATAAATTGGACATCAAATTTACATGATTAAGTCGGGTGACCTATGTTCACTGGGAGAACACGAAAAAATTCCCCTATAAATCATCACGTATAATAAAGATTATAATCATACTCGAGTCGTTCAATATTTTCAGTATTTTTCAAGCCTCGATTAGGCTTAATAACTCACACGATCACAATTCTTCATGAAATAATCTCTAAATCTCGCGAAAAAATTAACGTATTACTGTAAGATTTAACTGGCTTCGACGCGTAAATTATTGATATGATGTAATTTCCACGTAAATACCGACTGACAAGCACTAGTCAAACGGTGCTTCAACAACGTGTCCAATAGCGAGTATAATGGGAATGTGGAGACCACCTTGTCTTCGCCGACTTCGCGGTGAAGAAAAGAAATCCACGAAGACATCAAAATTCGGTCAGAGTTGGAAGTTTCCCTCTTTATTCTCCTTGGCCGATTTTAATTTGGAGAACTACCTTCTGAGCCCCTCTTTATTTTTTTCGTCTTTTAATTTCAAAATCGATTTACTTCACAGATCAAGTTTTACTCGACAAACTCGAACTCGATACATATTTTTGTTATGATTCGACGCGCCACCTTAATTTCGAGCGTAGAGATGCTCTACAATGAAGTAGATTAATGCGGCATGCCGTTCTCTTCAAATGAATGAGGGGTCCTCCTCGTCGATCATCAGAGTTCGGTAAGTTCACATAGTGTTAGGACCATCCATTTCGAGTTATCAGAACCTTTTTCAAACACAAATTCCCGAAAAACACAAGACGGGGCATAAACATAGTTGGCCATTGCTGGCTCTACCGAGTACATTTCGTCATATCATTACCATTACATGTTATCAGCGTGCACATTATTTAAGTTAAATAACCCAACAGAGCGGTCCAACTGCAGCAAGCTGGTGATCGGCCATGGCCATTACGGCACTGTGTAACCTGCAAAAGCCAAGGCAATGGAAACTTAATAAATCTGGTGACCAGAGACCGTAAAAACGCGCAATATAAGAGAGATAAGGAGAAAAGGACAGTCCATCCCAAAGAAGGGACCATCTTTGTCAGGGCATTCATCTAGTTAGATTTACTTAGATATGATCAGCACGATGTTAAGACATGAAAGGGTGATCATCCCATAAGATTAGCAGAAGAAAAGGGTGCAGGGCTAAATAATTTACAACACGGTAACATCCAACGCTGGATGCATCTGGAGACACAGGTTTCCAAACGATAACTCTTCTGCACTAAAGCGAAAGAAGGCTAATCTGACCTCCACACTTGTACCCAGCAGGGCCATCAGAAAGGTTGCACCGTTTCGGAATGGTGACGGCGACTTCAGGCTTAGTTCCTGCTATTTTGGCCGTATTTGACAGCATGGCAGCGCATAGGCAGCTTGGGTTCTGCCCTATTCTCTTCACCTGAGCACAGCAGCTGCTCGACACGGGTGTGGTCTCGTCCTGCGCCGCAGACATGCAAGGGGCCAGCTTAAAAGCCTCCCTATCGGGTGTTGAAGACTTGCCACATTCACCCGCCCCATATACTGTCTGGAAACCTGAAATGGCCAAAATTGCAAAAAAGACCAGAACGCTAATGGGCTTCATTGGAGCTTCCATATCTTCAACTATGCATAATGAGTCTCAGCCTGCGAGCTTTTATGGAACCAGAAAGTTCTCACAAGTGCAAACCACAAAGAAAGTGGCGATAGCACTATGGAAAGATTGATTTTTGTTTATTCGACACCTACTCCGTTAGATATGCAAATATAGATCCACCCATATTGTTTAACCCAGTGTAGACAAACAAGATAAAGTGACTTCTCAAAGTCTTTGCGACCACTCTGCTGCTTTTTCCATCCGGAGTGGGAAAATAAGCTTTTGATGAGCAGCTGCCAGCATAGCAAGCCCCAACATCAAGTACTCCTCAAGCTACCCCACATATTTGTGCAAGACGCATGCAATTGCCTTTGCAAGATTTCATTGGAAAGAAAACCAAGTTAACATACAATATAATATTATTTTAGGCTTACTCAACACTACCGGCACAAGCGCAAGTGATGGCAAGATTCCAAATCGAAAAAGTGTGTGTTCAGTCCAATTTAAGGTATTGAGCCTTATCCTTTGGACTACACAACTGGCAATTGATTTTGAAGCTAGACCAGCAGAATGTAGAGCTCCGCAAACTAGAGCGCAACTATATTTCAACAACCAGCATCCACATTGTACTTTATTGTTCATACGTAGTTCTTATGAATCTAACAAGACTCGAGGATCAACTACAAAGCTCCAACACAAGGAAACAAGATTGTTATGAGACAAAGAGGGAAGACAACTATAGGAGGTAGGACAGAGGGTCTTCTGATAACTGTACCATTCCTTCAAGTGATTGTCAGTTAAATCTAATTCAGCGGATTGCAAACGACGCCAAGCAATGAATCCTCAACTGCAACAATATCAGTTGGCTAAACCAAATCTCCCACCATCACCTGAGGTTGTTATCTTTTCTATGGATTCACACTTGTTCTTCCTAGCATCTTCGGTTGCATGTACAACTTCTTACACGAAACCGTTTTCTTTTATTACTCAATAAATGAGTTGCACTGAAGTGGTTTACCGCTTTTTGTACCATTAGCAAACCCTTAACAAGATGAACCTACAGCTCCCAAAGAAAGTCCAACAAGCAGCTAGCAAGGCATCCCCACTCATACTACCTCTGTTAGATAATCACATACCTAGAAAGACAGAAGCATGACTATCCTTCAAAATGCCAAAAAGTTTGCAAACTCATGTTTTTCCCTGGAAGCTACCAATCCACTAACAGAGATCACAAATATTCCTATCTGGAATCCTTCTAGAAGACATGGAACTATCCCCAGTTCATGTAGATAAACAACTCATTAAAAACAACTGACGTAAAACTACTATAAAAGTTTCTAAGAAGACCAATTGATTACCGAAATTAACCTTATAGACCACAGGAGAAGCACAGGACAATAACGAAAGCTCAAGATGCACATGACTGCATTGCAGGCATTCCCCTGTTTGTGGATCAGTGCACAATTCGCTTGGATATGATTTTGAAACTTCGGTGACTGTATAAGTCCACACGAGAATCCAGATGGATATCGATTAGAGGATTAAATAGAAGCATAACTGGCAGTCGATTAAATGTCAAAATAGCACACTATCAGCTCAGCATCAAGCCATATCGCTCGACCTCATTTCACAAGATACAGAAGAAGTACCTCTGCCCCCAAAAGGCCACCTACTCTCTGCAATCCATATCCATCACCATGACGAGCTATCCGAACCTTATCGAGTAAAAGCATACAAGACAGTGCATACATATACGAAAAGCCCCAAGGGGACGAAGATCAGGAGTGGCACGACTGCCGCGAAGCTTTGCGTGCTCCCACAAGCTAGAGTCCCAAGCTTGATCTGAACTACATTGATCAGAGCCAGCATCAGAAACACGCATCCGCAGACCGACCCGGCTCCGGACGCCAACATCCCGACCCGCAGAGCCTTCCGATTGATTCGAGCGAGCACTTCCACAGGGTGGTAGCTCGGAGACCGCGTGATCCGGATAGCCTGATAGCCAAAGAAAAAAAAAATGAAATCTTTGCTTAGCCTTGATTCGACCCTATCTAGAACGAGAGTCACCAATCCAAGGTCGGATCTTTCGCTCACTTCTTTTCTCATCAACATCATTAGAGACTCGATTCCAAAGTGCTGGACGTAAGGCGCGAGAGAAGACTAAAAGCGTAGAACAAGAAGTGAGAACCACTTCACCTGCTTGAGGGTGAGAGCGACCAAGCTGGAGAAGAGGAAGGAGCTGAAGGAGTAGACGTGGAAGGCAATGAGGTCGCGCTTGACGGTGGGGCCAGGGGCACACCGGGGGTCCTTGTTGAGGGTGTTGTTCGGGTCCCACGGGTTCCACGCGAGCCCGACGAAGACGGCGAACGTGAAGAGGGAGTTCACGTTCACCAGGCCGTCGAGCGCCGTCACGTGGATGCTCGTGCCGGCAGCCATGGCGGGTGATCAGGCGGGTGAAGAGCTTGAAGGTGAAGGAGGGTGTGGGAATGTTGCCGGGTCTCTGAGATTTGGTCAAGGTCAAGGAGCGTGCACAGAGCGATCTTACAGACGGTGCCCGTTTTTCTTTGGGCTGAAAGAGAAGGAAAGCAGACAGAGACACGGTAGTTGTTGTCCGTACACCGTCGGGATTAAGCAAACTTTGCTTTATTTATTTGTTCTCTTGTAAGATTTTTCTTGCCATTTGATCTTATTAAGGTAGCATGAGAATGAGAAAAAGAAAGGAATGATTTTTAGATAAGCATACATTAACAGTAGAAACTGAAATATTCTTCATTCACTTAATGGAGGGGATTTGGACAATGGGAAAACCAAAATTGAGGAAAGGATAAACAAAACAATTCAGCTTCTTTCTTTTTTGCAGCAAGAAATCTTTGTCTTTTTTATATGATTTAACTTTTACTCAAAGTGCCCAAATTGTGGGCATTTGGTCTAGTGGTATGATTCTCGCTTAGGGTGCGAGAGGTCCCGAGTTCAATTCTCGGAATGCCCCTGCACCATTTTTTTTTCCGGGCTGCTGTCGTTTGCAGCATGAAAGGGGGAAAACCAAAGAAATTCAGCAGTCGTGTTGAACACAGTAACAATCCGCCTCATCCCACAATGAATAGCTTTTTGGTAGTCAAACGAGTTCAGGATACAAGTGACTCAGACCAGACTTGAGAGCTCTTTATGCAAATGAATAGCTTTTTGGTGGTCGAAGGAGTTCAGGATACAAGTGATTGAAGAAAGAACGCAAACAACTAAAAAGCTAGAATAGAGCCTATGGTAATCACACAAAATTACAGTGGATCGCTGTAATTTTCTCAAAGAAACTCAAGCAAGTAAGCTGGTTAGCCTTTCTTGCACTCCAAGTCTGTGGAACTTGTGCCCAGTACTGGGCAAGACAGGTCGGTTCCATTCCCCGATAACTTAGGCTTTGAGTCCACACCGAGATAATTCGTGAGGACCCGTTTAACTCCGAAACCACGGCGGGGAGGCTTGCCATTGTTGTTTGTGTTGCCAATAAAAGGAGTTCTCTCTCCCCTTATGGGACTAATCAGGGGCGCTGGGGAAAAGCTTGGAGTACTAAAAGCCGACTTGTAGGGAGTGCTTGAGAGATGCAGCGAGTATGGCATGGATAACTTCTTCTTCTGGGGTATCGTGTTAATGCCTGGGATCGGGGATAATTTGTCTGCGTGTCTGGTCAAGTCATCGACATAGAGCACGTCATCAATACGTGCAACGATGTTGAACGCCAGACTCTCCAACACTCTTGAATAGCTCTCAAGAATGGATTTCCCGAGATCCTGGAGTTCAAGGGCTTAGTATTATTAGCAAAATAGCGCCTCATTAACGAGATTGGAAAGGAAAAGAAAGTTCTGAATTTTACTGCAGACTGGAGAGATCAGAGATTATATCACCTTATTAAATTGGATCTTGCTCGTGTCTAAGGCAGTTTGTGCAAGACATGGAAACCGCTGCTTCAAGCAAAGCAGGAGTCTTTCAGCTTTTTCTGCCAACAGTTCTCTCTTATCTCCATCTAACATCAGGTCTTTAACCATCTCCCACGATGTCTTCGTCGTGGATCGGTTTGGATGAGTTGGGGGTCTAGGGTGAGATCTTCTTCGCCATACATACATTGAGGCTTCTACTCGGTTTGCAATTTCTAGCGCAACATGTTCAGAAGACAGGTCAAGGCAATCGAGCAGGCATTCTGCAGAGAATTGGTCTGAAGTGATGTATCGATGAATGACGTCCCCCAGAGAAGTTCTCCCATGCTGAAAATAAGATCAGTCAATATTATGAGACCATTGTGGCATGATATGGTTATTTGGAAACAAACCAAATAACATGCACTTGAGTTATCAAGTAAGATCAGTTTGGTTATGTGGGACTAAGAACCAAAGAAGCTGCAACACTAATTTTTTCAGACCTTGGGAAGAGCTTCCAAATATGAGTCGGGAACTTCCATTTCTGCTAAGGTCATGCTGTTTATGGCCATTGCGGCCTTCAATATTTGGCTTGTACTTTCGCGAGTATGAGCTAAATGCTTTCTTGAATTCTCGCTGAGACCACCCGGAGGGACACGAGGCACCGGTAGCCACCACTTTTCTTCTTGCCGTTGGATCGTCCTCCGAAAAGAGGCCGACCCTTCTGCATCTGAGGCTACTATGCCTTGATCAACATACCAGAATTCTGTATCTGTGAAACTATCTAATATTTCCTGTCGAATGCAAAGGATTCAAAAGCATGAGTATGGATATCCCCTTATATTCGATGTATTTCAAGCCATCAAAAATATTCATTTCTTACAAGAAGCATGTTGTCCAGTTTACGGAGAGCTGGAAGATTGATAAAAATATCTGCTCTGGGCCTGCAAGTCATGACCTAAAAATGAAACGAAAAGCAGTATGAGAGGAAAAAATGATTTATAGGATACAAAAAACTCTTTTCCTCCACCATCTGCTATTCTGTTTCAAAGTCCAAATAACTGGCCGTAAATGGACATACCAAGGAACAAGAACAAAGTTGATTTAAGATCTTAACTTTTCCAACACCAGACCATTAGAATTACATAGAAGGTCATATACTTGAGTACCATAATGACTGCATTCAACTACATCCAATTCTAAAATGAAGTTTGTTAAAGTTCCTTAAGTTCACCTAGTCGCCAGACAGAGTAAAGAATTGGGATCTACCAACTGGGCTATCAGTTCTTTTGAACACTAAGAAAGAGACCTAAAATCTGTCGATTTTGTTACCAGAATGTTACAATCACACGTATATAAAATCCAAAAACTCTAGCAGCTGGATTGACCTAACTGAATATGAACTACTCGGGTGTTACGAACCCAGTAGCAGAAATTTGAGTTTCCTCCCCTCAACCTCTAAGTTAACAAGATCGAAAACGATTCACACACTCACTAGAGAATAGAGTGGAATCAAGATACCTCAAGCTTGCTGCCATCGGGAAACGTTTGACAAGAGGGTATCAACTCGACGATGTGGTCCGTGACGGAAAGAAGCCATTCCATCTCTCTTTTCCACATTGTTTTCTTTTCAGGAGGCAAGCATTCTAATCTCCAAAGTTGCCCAAAGATTGTTCCTGCCTCATATGAGAAAAAAATAAGTAAGCGCTCCAAAAATGGTCATTACAGGCCTCCAGGAAATAACTTAAAGAAGAAAGAAAATGAAAAGCGAGGTCTCATTACAGATATCGAAGATAAGACTAGAAAAGGGTATACCGCATAAATTGGTGATGGCATTTGAAATGGCCAAAGCAGTGCAAACCCCCTTTCCAGAGCCTGACATGTCTTCACCAAGTAACAATTTTGCATATCTCTCCTTCATCATGTCCAGCTCTAATCAAACACAAAACCATTAAACCTGAGGTGGTTAAGCACTAGCCACCAAATCTAAATAAATACAGAGAATTTAGGAAATTTTCTCTGCTCTGTTCAAGTGTCACGACAACAGATACTTGCTAAATAAAGTCCAAAGTTTGAATTTTGAATTCTCCACTTTTATCTTCACTAACTCAGCAACCAGATATCAAAAGTGCCAAAAAGAACGAAAGTGAAAAGGGGGATTGAAAAAAAGTTTGGAACTAACCAACCTGAAAGTTTTGAGCCCGATTTCTTCAATTTCGAATCGTCATCGTTTTCATACTTTTTCCCTTCGTCGTCCTTGACGGAGGAAACAGAGTTTCGGTGCAAATCAGCTTTTCCGATGGGCCAACCCAGCGGAGCAGGCGACGAGCGCTCTCTCTCCTTCTGTTTCGCCTTCGTTGCTTCCTCGCCCGAAGAGCTTTCGGAGCTCGATCTGGTCGAGCTCAAGCTGCAGTCTCTGGACTCAGTGCTCGACTCTGTTCCGGAAGAGTCGCGGCCGTTCCTGCTCTTCTTCGCCGAACTTCTCATCCCAACGCGTTAAGCAAACAAAGAGCGAGAAAAGAGCGAGCGACGACTATAACGGAGAGCGCCGGAGCGGAATGCGCAGGGTTCACGAGATGGACCGCTGCCCCTTCGTTTTTAAAAAAAGGGACTTTGAGCGTTAGGAGGGAAAACGCGAGGTCGGATTAATGGAGTTCATGGTTTTGAGAAGCAGGTTCTTGGGTTTGATTGCAACCATGTCTGCTTATGTTGCTGGTCTCTCTCTCTCTGTCTCTCTCTTCTATGTCTCTCTCTTCTGTCTGAGGAAAATTTGATTTTTAAAGCTCTGGAGAGAGAGAGAAAGGAAGAGGGGTAACTGCCAAGTGCCACATGCGACACCAACGTCTCTCTTTCCCTTTCAATCTCGGACTAGAGGTGGGACTACGTTCAAATTATTAATAAACAATTTTGCAGACTCGACGGATTGGACATGTTTCGTTCTTGCAGCAGTCTCCACTTCCTCGGGCATGAAAGGTAGGAAGTGGGGTCACATAAAAAACAATTTTATTAGGTCTGCGCGTATAAGAAATTATCTCTTTCCGCTGTTCTGGCATCATCCGATTGACAAAATGCGGGCACATTTAAACTTAACCGAACCAATTATCATAGCAGGAGTGATATTTTCTGTCAGACGAATTCAAGGTGATACAGCAGAAAGAAGATGAAAAGCCTTTTGTTTTCGTCTTTCCACCACAAAATTTTTTTCCCCTTTTTTTCCCTGGCGAAGAGATTGATGGAGCAAAAGATCATTTAACAGGAGCACCAGCGTTAGGTGTCCCAACTCCACAGATTTTACTGTGTTTCTTCATGTTGTAGCGTTACTCCTCTCACCCACTCTAGACCGGCCCGCACTGTTTGGCTTGACATGTTGTTGGCATCCCTGAGGCAACTTTCATTCACGCAAGGCCTAAAACACCTACCCTTAAGAGGTAAAGTTTATGGCATTGCGTCTCTATGTCTGGTGGCCCCAAACATAATCTTTGCTTTATTCCTGCTGGGGTGACAGGTCTTTTGGTTTTGAACAGGACTGATTCCGATGTATGGAGAACACAGGGGGTTACATATACCATAAGAGGGTCTGGAATCGGATGAAACGTGATTATAAGTAATTTGATAGTCGCATCACAGTTTAAGGCGATGGCATGGGCACCGTGATGGATGCTTGATATCTAACTTCCCCTTCACACGAGAGACCCCTTAAGCAGGGCACGAACGACAACAAAAGAGGGATTCCAGCAGTTTTGCAGGCAATGGGGAATTATGGGCACCAAAAACCAAACTTGCCAAGAGGGGAAAGGGTCCACAGAAAAGTCTCGTAACGGCTAAACGCGATGGAGTGGTTGACGATTTGGTATTCGAAAAAACAAAAGAGACAGAGAGAGAGAGAAGAAAAGGAGGCGGGGCATGCACATGAGTAGCCGTTTGAGACTGCAAAAGGCAACGGCCGATTGACTTTTTAGGTGTGGAATTATTAGGGCTTTGCTTTTCAGAGGGGGATGAAATGAACCTATTCAAATTGCCTGCGCACATTATTCAAATGTCCTAATGTATGATAGGATAAATAATTACGAAATCGGCACGCTCGGGCCGATGCCAAGCCACAGGCACCAAGGAAGGCCCCGCCACGACAGAACCGTCAGGGCCACCTCGGGCCAGCCCATTTTGATTTTTGGGCTTTTCCATTGCCCGCAAATTTATATTTGATTTTCTCGAATTTGTTATATATTCTTGCACCAGACAAATCCAACAAAAACGGTTATCTTGACGGTTCCAAGATAGAACTGGAACTGGAGAATCGGACCAACGATTCCCAGTTCGGTTCCAAGTGTAATGCATAAATATATATATTGGGTTTTTACTGCTGTAAAAATTACATTTGGCAATATTAATATCATTTCACTAAAAACCTTGAATAACAGACTTACAATAACGCAGTAGATGATTCATAATATGTTTTGTGTATTGACAGATTATGTTTTCACACATTTAATGTCGATTGCTACTGTCCTGGTCGTCGAACAATTCTCATCGAAATTACCTTGCATGGAAGATGGAACCTTAGTTATCATTACCAAACGCAGCTACAAAGAATAATAATTCATCTCACTGTGAAGCAACACTTGGGCACATATTTTTCTTTTGTAACTGTTTCGAAATCTAGGTAAGTCCCCTTTTTTTTAGTTTCTTGATATTCGAAAATTTGTAATACTCATTCTAAAAATATTTTGGGACTTTCTGGGAGATATATCATAATCCATATGATACTAGAGCCTCAGTTCAGAAACTCCAGCGAAAACCATGCCGTATCCTAAATACAAAGTTTATTTTATTTTACGTGTCCATTTTTTTTTATGAGGGATTATTGCTATTGAAAGATGAGATGCTTTCATTTTCGCTATTTCATTCTCCTATTCTGTTTAACTAAATATAAAAAGGCAAAGAACAAATTGAAATTGACAGGTTCATGAGTATCCTGAAAACTGTGACAGAGTAGGTTCTAAATATGCACGGTAAGTTTTAGGGTCCAAAAAACGAGAAATTTATTCTAACGGGTAAATTCTGAATCACACTTGAAATTTGTAAGAAATTTGAAACCGCTCACTCCTACTTTGCAAATAGCCATTCTCCTAAAAAAATCCCACATTTGCGTACATTTTCAGTGTGGCATGAATTGATATTGTCTTTGATTCATTGGACATAGATAGATCCTACAAGTTCTATAAGGTGCCGCTTGGAATTTTTAAGGTGGATAACCTTTATCTAGAATATGAGATGGAGAATACTAACCTATTTGTTTTTCCCAAAAAAAAGAATACTAACCTATTTGAAAAATTACTAATTGGAAAATGCTGAGTATGTAAAAACCTCTCTTTAGATGTATCGCAAAAAGTAATTTTATCGCTCCAAACAAAAATATTACTTATCGACGCCAAACAGAACAATGACGGCTACTATTCAAGAACACAAGGGGTATCTTTTATCAAATAATCCACGCATCTGTTTAAACTATACGAGAAAATAAGTCGCGTATTCAGGACATCGGTAGAATTTTCCGTGCAATAATAAATTCTAATTTAGTAAATCGTCCCCAGTAGTAAGTTATCGGTCCGTATTGACAAATCTAGGAAAGAGTTCTTGTAGCTTCCGCCTTTAATAACTTCTCTAAAACTGGCAAATTTTCCCTTGTGGTAGTAAACTCCAATTTAGCACAGAATTATAAAGAGCTGGTAAAGACTCCTACTGAGTTAATAAATTACATTCGGTCATATTAAGCTATTCAAAGCATTATAAGGAAGTTGGAAAATATTATATTGAATTAATAATGACATTCGCTCATATTAAGCTATTCAAACCAACATTAAGAACTTATCAAATAGGCTGCTAAGTTTTCCAATACGATCATAAGTAATGGAATGGCAAATCCCATTTTCATGTTACTAGCGACAATGATTTCTATAATCCGTGAAATTAACTAAGAGGTTGACACGAGCCTCGGCAAGTAGCAGAGCAATTTACTAAGGATATTAACTACCATAAGTTCTGAGCTTTCCATTACCAAGGATATATTGGTTTACTCCTCACTTGATACAAAATGAGCGGACCAAGGACTGAAAACCGACTTTGCGCTCATGAATTCGTCTGAACCGTCATGAAAAAGGTTCCACACCTTCTACAAAATATTCGATTAGAATTATAAGTATTCCAAGAGTTTCAGTCCATCCTACGATTCTAACACACATTAAAGCAATTAAAAAATTTATCCAAGCTTCTCACAAAATATGTCACAATTAGACACGATACAAATCATTCAACGATTCCCGCACATTTTGAATCAAATTCGCCACCGGAAGATGACCTCGTATGTTAGGAAAGGGCATGCAATTATTTTTATTTTATAAGACAGGCAACTATATTAAGACATAAGAGTATATTACATCCTCTCATGCATTATAGATAACAAAACCCTAACTTTAGTCTCGCACTGGCAGTTTCTCCTCTTTATTTTACCCGCTATAAAGTTACACACACTCCGTCGCTCACATTTAAAGCCTCTCAGCCGGTGATCGGAATGGGCTTCACGTCAGGCCTTGCCGCCGCTGCCGCCACCTTGGGCACAACCACTGTGAGGGCACCGTTCTCCATCGTCGCCCTCACCTGATCGACCCTCACGTCATCAGGAAGACGGAACCTCCTCGAGAACCGCCCGCTGCCCCTCTCCAACCTGTGCCACGTGTCCGTCACCTCCTCCTTCTCCCTGCTCCGCTCGCCGCTTATGCTCAGCACCCTCCCTTCTTCGACCTCCACTCTCACCTCATCCTTCCTCACCCCCGGCAGGTCCGCCTGGAACACGTGCGCCTCTGGGGTCTCCCTCCAGTCGATCCGCGCGCTCGCGAACTGCGCCACCTCCCTCGACACGTCTGACCGGGACAGCGACAGGGCAGTCGATGGCGTGATCGACAAGTCCAGGAAAGGATCCAAATTGTCGAGGGAGAAAGGATCGAAGACGCTCGTCCTTCGTCCGCCGAAGAAATCGCTCGGGATCAGCGCCATTGTGGGAGAAGTGTTTGATCGAGTGAGATGAGTAGTGCTGTGACTCACTGAGTTGTCGTTCGGCCGGAGTATGGGAATCGACGGCAATGGGCTTGAGGTGGAGGGAGAGGTATTTATAAGCGGAGGAGTAGTGTCTGGTGAGTTCGTGATGCTTACGGAGAAGAGAGAGAGAGAGAGCCGTGGAAGTGTCTGGGGAAAGTACACGTCCCCGAGGTTGAAGACGGGTGGAGAAGCATCTCGGCGGGCGACGGAACAAGGAGAGGCGGCTTAGCAATCATCTTACACACGCGCGGCACGTGTGGTTTTTTTTCAATTTATTTTCTAAGACATATTTATAAAGCGTGTAATATAGTTGCTTCTATGGTGGGTAATTCTTTTCAGCTGGTCCACTAATTTTTTCTTTTCAAATACAGATTTTCATATTAATAGAAGAGTTTATCGACATTGTTCAGCTCTTAAAGAACAACTTATTTACCACAAATATAATATATATTTACACCATTTTCTTTAATACGACATGCTGTGTTATAATTTTTTTTAATCATTTTTGTTTATCAATATAACCCAGTAGTCTACTATGTTATAATGGATATTCTACATTGTGCAACTCTTACTGAGCTTTTATTTAATGCATATTCTATACGTATTTATATGATTTATTTGTTAAGTTTGGGCTACCATGTTAAAACATCTTAGTGTCGGTTTGTTAATATAATTTACTTATGAAATGTGACATAGTTTTTTGCCTTAAACTATCTCCAAATAACTGTCCAATCACAACAATCTAGTAACCTACGATTATTTTACCTTTTGATATACTTATCATTGAATTATACACAGTCATGCATGAACACCCTCTAAACATATTCTTTTCCCTCTCTATGATGGGTGCATTTATTATATATATTTATTTGTGAACTGTTATATAATTCTTTGTGATGATGGTTTTTCCTATTGATCTCTAATACAAATTATTTATCCGAAATGATATTGATCAAAATAAATATTATTTTTCTCACATATGATTGAAATAGGGTTGATTCTAAATATCTTGAGAAACCGTTCTTCAAAATCAGTTCAATTGCTAAAATAATAATTCTCAATTGTTCATTAACAAATTATTTATTTTTTGCATGTTACAAAATTCTCTATCCAAAAAGTCATAAACCTAATGCGATCGTGTCAATTCAGACCTAAATCTTTTGCATTTGAGCTAATTCAGTCAATCTAACCAACTTTGGCCAATCAGGCACTGACATGGCAATTTTCAATATATTTAAATTTATTTGTTTATATTTTGATCTTTTTCTTCTCCTCCTTTCTCTAGTAGAGGAACCTCGACTACCACTATTAGGACAAATGCAAATAGTTTAGGACCCTTCTTTCTCAAGCTAGTTGCTAGATCAGCGACCAGTCAAAGAGACCTCGTTGGCCGCTATTAGTACAAATGCAAAGGATTTAGCACTGAATTGGCATAATTGCAATAAATTTAAGACTATTTTTTTATAATTTTCCTCCAAATTAGAATTGCATATACTTTTATTTTAGTAATTTATGATCAAGGGAGAGATCTCTGGATGGACCACACAAAAAATGCCACTTGGAATAATCATCCGAATCACTTTTATCCTTTTGAACTTGGATTTTACCATATTTGCAAGCGTCATAGGGGAAATTGTTAAAAAAAAAAGTCATAAAAATCTATTGCACTTTTGCAATTCGGTCCTAATTTTGCATTTGTGTCAATTCAGTCTTAAACATTTTTTGCGCCGATTCAATCCTAAATATTTTCATTGTATACCAATTTAGTCCGTTCGACCAATCATGGATGCCGATCGCCCTTGACATGGATATTGGCGCTTACGTGAGAAATTTTTAATAATATTTAATTTTTTCAATTTCTTTTACTTTTCATTTTTTATTTTTTTCTTTTGCATTTCTAGTAAACTCATGGTCTGCAGCTAACGAATAAAACCAAGAATGTGAGGAAGAAGAAGACGATGAGGACGCCAATGCCGGTGCCGCTGCCGCACCCCACGACGCACCTGATCGCTTTGATGGCTTCAACAAAGAGATCATCCACCTCATTCTCGACCACCTCGGCAACGACAACCCACTTTACCAAAAAGATCTCTTCTGGTCTTCATGTCGGCCTCGTCTAGGCCAGATCTGGGCAATCACCATGGCCGTTGCATTCGTCGGCTGCGAGGCCGACTCGCCCAAGCCTGATCTAGGTGATTGTAGTGGCCCTTGTGTTCATTGGCTTCATCGCATTCAACATGTCAATCTCGAACAAGCCGACGCAATTCATGGCCAAAGAACGAGGTTAGCATCCTGTCGTCGACATGAGGGCAGAGTGAGAGACCACCACCAAATGAGGGGTAACGGCAAGGGATTGAAGGGAGGAGGTCAGAAGAGAGGGGTCTGAGGACTTACGGTGGTGGGACTCCACAGAGGGGAAGGACTTGTAGATGAGGGGGAATGGGCCAGGTTAGTCGTGGGATGCGGTGGTGGCATGGTCATCTTCTTCTTCCTCATCTTCTTGAGTTTTCTTTCATAGCTACGGAACACGGGTTTATTGCAAATGCAAATGGAGAGAGAAGAAAGCAAAAGGAGAAGGAAAAGGAAAAGGAAAAGGAAAAGGAAAGAAACGTAAAAGAAAAAATAATTTGAAAAAATAATCACACATCAACGTCGATCGGCATTCACGTTAGCATCGGCTGGACAGATTGAATAGACACAAATATAAAGGGTTTATGACTGAATTAGCAAAAAAAAAAAAGGTTCAATGCTGAATTCACACAAATGTAATAAGTTCAGCCTTAATAAGTAACATAATTGAATAAAAACAAACACATTGGATCTGCATAGGCTAATATCAAAGGAAAATACACGCATGCTGTTAGGATACACGTGTGAGTTGTGTTAGAGAAGTCCCACATCGGACAATTGATGTGGTCTGGAGCAATTAATATATCCAAGTTGGCCCATAATGAGTTATGGGCCAACTTGGATATATTAATTGCTCCAGACCACATCAATTGTCCGATGTGGGACTTCTCTAACACAACTCACACGTGTATCCTAACAGCATGCGTGTATTTTCCTTTGATATTAGCCTATGCAGATCCAATGTGTTTGTTTTTATTCAATTATGTTACTTATTAAGGCTGAACTTATTACATTTGTGTGAATTCAGCATTGAACCTTTTTTTTTTTTGCTAATTCAGTCATAAACCCTTTATATTTGTGTCTATTCAATCTGTCCAGCCGATGCTAACGTGAATGCCGATCGACGTTGATGTGTGATTATTTTTTCAAATTATTTTTTCTTTTACGTTTCTTTCCTTTTCCTTTTCCTTTTCCTTTTCCTTCTCCTTTTGCTTTCTTCTCTCTCCATTTGCATTTGCAATAAACCCGTGTTCCGTAGCTATGAAAGAAACTCAAGAAGATGAGGAAGAAGAAGATGACCATGCCACCACCGCATCCCACGACTAACCTGGCCCATTCCCCCTCATCTACAAGTCCTTCCCCTCTGTGGAGTCCCACCACCGTAAGTCCTCAGACCCCTCTCTTCTGACCTCCTCCCTTCAATCCCTTGCCGTTACCCCTTCATTTGGTGGTGGTCTCTCACTCTGCCCTCATGTCGACGACAGGATGCTAACCTCGTTCTTTGGCCATGAATTGCGTCGGCTTGTTCGAGATTGACATGTTGAATGCGATGAAGCCAATGAACACAAGGGCCACTACAATCACCTAGATCAGGCTTGGGCGAGTCGGCCTCGCAGCCGACGAATGCAACGGCCATGGTGATTGCCCAGATCTGGCCTAGACGAGGCCGACATTGAAGACCAGAAGAGATCTTTTTGGTAAAGTGGGTTGTCGTTGCCGAGGTGGTCGAGAATGAGGTGGATGATCTCTTTGTTGAAGCCATCAAAGCGATCAGGTGCGTCGTGGGGTGCGGCAGCGGCACCGCATTGGCGTCCTCATCGTCTTCTTCTTCCTCACATTCTTGGTTTTATTCGTTAGCTGCAGACCATGAGTTTACTAGAAATGCAAAAGAAAAAATAAAAAATGAAAAGTAAAAGAAATTGAAAAAATTAAATATTATTAAAAATTTCTCACGTAAGCGCCAATATCCATGTCAAGGGCGATCGGCATCCATGATTGGTCGAACGGACTAAATTGGTATACAATGAAAATATTTAGGATTGAATCGGCGCAAAAATGTTTAAGACTGAATTGACACAAATGCAAAATTAGGACCGAATTGCAAAAGTGCAATAGATTTTTATGACTTTTTTTTTTAACAATTTCCCCTATGACGCTTGCAAATATGGTAAAATCCAAGTTCAAAAGGATAAAAGTGATTCGGATGATTATTCCAAGTGGCATTTTTTGTGTGGTCCATCCAGAGATCTCTCCCTTGATCATAAATTACTAAAATAAAAGTATATGCAATTCTAATTTGGAGAAAATTATAAAAAAATAGTCTTAAATTTATTGCAATTATGCCAATTCAGTGCTAAATCCTTTGCATTTGTACTAATAGCGGCCAACGAGGTCTCTTTGACTGGTCGCTGATCTAGCAACTAGCTTGAGAAAGAAGGGTCCTAAACTATTTGCATTTGTCCTAATAGTGGTAGTCGAGGTTCCTCTACTAGAGAAAGGAGGAGAAGAAAAAGATCAAAATATAAACAAATAAATTTAAATATATTGAAAATTGCCATGTCAGTGCCTGATTGGCCAAAGTTGGTTAGATTGACTGAATTAGCTCAAATGCAAAGATTTAGGTCTGAATTGACACGATCGCATTAGGTTTATGACTTTTTGGATAGAGAATTTTGTAACATGCAAAAAATAAATAATTTGTTAATGAACAATTGAGAATTATTATTTTAGCAATTGAACTGATTTTGAAGAACGGTTTCTCAAGATATTTAGAATCAACCCTATTTCAATCATATGTGAGAAAAATAATATTTATTTTGATCAATATCATTTCGGATAAATAATTTGTATTAGAGATCAATAGGAAAAACCATCATCACAAAGAATTATATAACAGTTCACAAATAAATATATATAATAAATGCACCCATCATAGAGAGGGAAAAGAATATGTTTAGAGGGTGTTCATGCATGACTGTGTATAATTCAATGATAAGTATATCAAAAGGTAAAATAATCGTAGGTTACTAGATTGTTGTGATTGGACAGTTATTTGGAGATAGTTTAAGGCAAAAAACTATGTCACATTTCATAAGTAAATTATATTAACAAACCGACACTAAGATGTTTTAACATGGTAGCCCAAACTTAACAAATAAATCATATAAATACGTATAGAATATGCATTAAATAAAAGCTCAGTAAGAGTTGCACAATGTAGAATATCCATTATAACATAGTAGACTACTGGGTTATATTGATAAACAAAAATGATTAAAAAAAATTATAACACAGCATGTCGTATTAAAGAAAATGGTGTAAATATATATTATATTTGTGGTAAATAAGTTGTTCTTTAAGAGCTGAACAATGTCGATAAACTCTTCTATTAATATGAAAATCTGTATTTGAAAAGAAAAAATTAGTGGACCAGCTGAAAAGAATTACCCACCATAGAAGCAACTATATTACACGCTTTATAAATATGTCTTAGAAAATAAATTGAAAAAAAACCACACGTGCC
Organism: Psidium friedrichsthalianum; assembly: GCA_019149425.1. Classification (NCBI taxonomy): domain Eukaryota; kingdom Viridiplantae; phylum Streptophyta; class Magnoliopsida; order Myrtales; family Myrtaceae; genus Psidium; species Psidium friedrichsthalianum. Next base: position 2,551 of record JAGVVM010000698.1, on the reverse strand, counting down.
GCGCGTGTGTAAGATGATTGCTAAGCCGCCTCTCCTTGTTCCGTCGCCCGCCGAGATGCTTCTCCACCCGTCTTCAACCTCGGGGACGTGTACTTTCCCCAGACACTTCCACGGCTCTCTCTCTCTCTCTTCTCCGTAAGCATCACGAACTCACCAGACACTACTCCTCCGCTTATAAATACCTCTCCCTCCACCTCAAGCCCATTGCCGTCGATTCCCATACTCCGGCCGAACGACAACTCAGTGAGTCACAGCACTACTCATCTCACTCGATCAAACACTTCTCCCACAATGGCGCTGATCCCGAGCGATTTCTTCGGCGGACGAAGGACGAGCGTCTTCGATCCTTTCTCCCTCGACAATTGGATCCTTTCCTGGACTTGTCGATCACGCCATCGACTGCCCTGTCGCTGTCCCGGTCAGACGTGTCGAGGGAGGTGGCGCAGTTCGCGAGCGCGCGGATCGACTGGAGGGAGACCCCAGAGGCGCACGTGTTCCAGGCGGACCTGCCGGGGTGAGGAAGGATGAGGTGAGAGTGGAGGTCGAAGAAGGGAGGGTGCTGAGCATAAGCGGCGAGCGGAGCAGGGAGAAGGAGGAGGTGACGGACACGTGGCACAGGTTGGAGAGGGGCAGCGGGCGGTTCTCGAGGAGGTTCCGTCTTCCTGATGACGTGAGGGTCGATCAGGTGAGGGCGACGATGGAGAACGGTGCCCTCACAGTGGTTGTGCCCAAGGTGGCGGCAGCGGCGGCAAGGCCTGACGTGAAGCCCATTCCGATCACCGGCTGAGAGGCTTTAAATGTGAGCGACGGAGTGTGTGTAACTTTATAGCGGGTAAAATAAAGAGGAGAAACTGCCAGTGCGAGACTAAAGTTAGGGTTTTGTTATCTATAATGCATGAGAGGATGTAATATACTCTTATGTCTTAATATAGTTGCCTGTCTTATAAAATAAAAATAATTGCATGCCCTTTCCTAACATACGAGGTCATCTTCCGGTGGCGAATTTGATTCAAAATGTGCGGGAATCGTTGAATGATTTGTATCGCGCGTGTCTAATTGTGACATATTTTGTGAGAAGCTTGGATAAATTTTTTAATTGCTTTAATGTGTGTTAGAATCGTAGGATGGACTGAAACTCTTGGAATACTTATAATTCTAATCGAATATTTTGTAGAAGGTGTGGAACCTTTTTCATGACGGTTCAGACGAATTCATGAGCGCAAAGTCGGTTTTCAGTCCTTGGTCCGCTCATTTTGTATCAAGTGAGGAGTAAACCAATATATCCTTGGTAATGGAAAGCTCAGAACTTATGGTAGTTAATATCCTTAGTAAATTGCTCTGCTACTTGCCGAGGCTCGTATCAACCTCTTAGTTAATTTCACGGATTATAGAAATCATTGTCGCTAGTAACATGAAAATGGGATTTGCCATTCCATTACTTATGATCGTATTGGAAAACTTAGCAGCCTATTTGATAAGTTCTTAATGTTGGTTTGAATAGCTTAATATGAGCGAATGTCATTATTAATTCAATATAATATTTTCCAACTTCCTTATAATGCTTTGAATAGCTTAATATGACCGAATGTAATTTATTAACTCAGTAGGAGTCTTTACCAGCCTCTTTATAATTCTGTGCTAAATTGGAGTTTACTACCACAAGGGAAAATTTGCCAGTTTTAGAGAAGTTATTAAAGGCGGAAGCTACAAGAACTCTTTCCTAGATTTGTCAATACGGACCGATAACTTACTACTGGGGACGATTTACTAAATTAGAATTTATTATTGCACGGAAAATTCTACCGATGTCCTGAATACGCGACTTATTTTCTCGTATAGTTTAAACAGATGCGTGGATTATTTGATAAAAGATACCCCTTGTGTTCTTGAATAGTAGCCGTCATTGTTCTGTTTGGCGTCGATAAGTAATATTTTTGTTTGGAGCGATAAAATTACTTTTTGCGATACATCTAAAGAGGGTTTTTACATACTCAGCATTTTCCAATTAGTAATTTTTCAAATAGGTTAGTATTCTTTTTTTTGGAAAAACAAATAGGTTAGTATTCTCCATCTCATATTCTAGATAAAGGTTATCCACCTTAAAAATTCCAAGCGGCACCTTATAGAACTTGTAGGATCTATCTATGTCCAATGAATCAAAGACAATATCAATTCATGCCACACTGAAAATGTACGCAAATGTGGGATTTTTTTAGGAGAATGGCTATTTGCAAAGTAGGAGTGAGCGGTTTCAAATTTCTTACAAATTTCAAGTGTGATTCAGAATTTACCCGTTAGAATAAATTTCTCGTTTTTTGGACCCTAAAACTTACCGTGCATATTTAGAACCTACTCTGTCACAGTTTTCAGGATACTCATGAACCTGTCAATTTCAATTTGTTCTTTGCCTTTTTATATTTAGTTAAACAGAATAGGAGAATGAAATAGCGAAAATGAAAGCATCTCATCTTTCAATAGCAATAATCCCTCATAAAAAAAAAATGGACACGTAAAATAAAATAAACTTTGTATTTAGGATACGGCATGGTTT
>JAGVVM010000697.1:0-49354 GCA_019149425.1 Psidium friedrichsthalianum | reverse complement strand
CCTTCTTCTCCCCTTTCTCCCCTTTCCTTCTTTCTTCCTCTCTCTCCCCCCCCTCTCCTCCCCTCTTCTTTCCCCCTCTCTCTCCTCTTTTCCCCCCCCCCTGCCCCCTCCCCCTTCTCCCTCTCACGCCTGCCCCCTTTCCCCTCTCTTCTTCCCCTCCCTCCCCTTTCCTTTTTCCCCTCCCCCCCTTCCTTCTTTCCCTCTCCCCTCCATTTTTTTGCTTCCCGCGCCCCCCCCCCCCCCCCCTCCCCCCCCCGCTTTCCCGTCCCCTACATAATTTTTGTATCAGCCCCGCATCTCTTCTTTTTTTTTTTTTTTTCCCCTATCATCGCCCCGTGTTTCCAAGTTCCCCCTTCTCCGCGTAACCTACGAACACTTCTGGGAACCCCGTAGTTCTACAATGCGCCAAAACATGATTTTCTCGTTCATAAGTTAAATCGGATTGGAGAAACATCGTTGGTACGAATCGATTTTTAGCTAGAAAGTCTTTCAACAGGGGCAGAGTTATTGGCTGTGATCTGCTCCTTTTCACTTTCACTTACGGGTATAAAAGATAAAACAAACTTGCACAAACGGACATTTGAATGTTCGAAAAGTTTCGAATATTTTGGAAATAGAAAAAGTTAAAGTACGAGTTTCGCAAATTTTCTTTGAAAAAATTAAATACAAAAAGTCACTTGAGACGCTCTTTTGTGTTGTGGTGAATTTTCTGTGAAATCAACAATCCACCTCTATGTGCAAAATTAGGAACAAGTTAGGGTTGAGTGTTTGATGATGCATATGGCATTAGCATACCTAGAAAATTTAAACGTCTGGTCAATTAAGTGCGCAAGCATGTGTTTGCTGGGAGGTCTTGAGCCGCTTTTACGCAAAAGTTAGATTAAATACCATCCATTGATCTTAAATCGGAATAATAACAATGACTATTGGGTGTAAATTTATTAGTAACATGAGTTTTGATGTCAATGCTAAGTAATCTTGTGCATCTCTCACTTCAAAAGTTAGTCCAAGAGTGATATGTTTCCTTCACACTTATAAATTGAAAAGCTGATTTTAAGGCTAGATTAGAACTTCAAATGTATCTTTCTAAAAAAGATTGTGTCTCTATCAATGAAAAACCTTAATCACTGAAAAATATTTCACTATCATAACGATAATATATAACTACATATAAGAAAAATTCATTCATTTTTTCACAAATGATACAAGCGTTACCTTAAATAAAACGTTATTTCTTTGGAAGATAAATTTTGCAAAAAAAAAATATAATGGAGCTGAAAAATAATCTCTTTTGGCAAAATGATATTCATCCACCATATGACTTCGCATCACGAGATAGTGGACAGCTCATTAGTTCCCAAGAAACATTATATTTATCTAGAGTATAGGGCCAAGAAACCGCCGTCGCCGCCTATGCTTATAATCTAATTTTTACGGGGGGGGGGAAGCGACCTAGATGGCATTGAATAATCAAGAAAAATTTTAAAAAATTGGGAGTCTTTACCTAAACATCTTTTGCCTTACAGATTGGTAATAGCTGTGTAAACATAATATATATTTTTTTTGGCAATGACTAATGATGCCGTTTTGCGTTCTAACCTACACCCAAAATACTGTATCAAGCTATTAAAATCGAAGGATAAAAGACCGTTTAACGGAGCCTTTCGTATTTTGAATCGAATACTAATCCATGTCCTCCTGAAAAAGTATTTCATTTGCCGGTTGGCCTTAATGCCATGGCGTGACCGATCACTCACATTACCAACGGGATATGTTTGACATCCCACGTGATGACAATCATTTTCTTTCTGAGCTCTATTTTCAGCTAGAAAAAGATTTTTCTATTTCTATTCTTTGGAGGAGTTTTTAAGCAAAGTCACATAATTGAAACGATAAAAAAAAAAATTATCAAAAAAATTATGTTCTCAAAACAGAAACTCATTTGATAATAACATAAAATTTTTACAGTTGCTGGTCGCTGGCTCTTGCCGATGACCAACAGTTGTCAACCAAGGGACGAAGATCGAAAGATGTAGATTGGCAGCCGGCCACTAGGGACACGACTGGAGAATGGCGAAGTGGACCTCCGGCGAGCCACGTCAATGTCATATATTAATAAAAAAGGCAATGTTGGATTTTCGGCGGACCAAATCAGACTTGGCACTAAACGATAGTTTTTTCAAAACTTGGCACTAAAGTGATCGATTAAAACTTTTGATACCAAAGTGATTTCCATACACAGCTTTTGACACTAAAAGTGTCATTTTCTCAATATATACGAGAAACAATTTGTCAAAATAAGAAATAATAAATAAATATTTTCCGTAAATATAGTATACATGTTTAGATATATACAACAATTACAACATGCTATAACCGTCCACATGGAACACCTTCTTATCCTCGATGAGACTAACTTTTAAAGATGCAGTGCGCATTGCAAGTATTGACCTTCAAATAACTCCATAAATCCAGAACCCAGATACGAAATGAAGAAACTCGCTAAGATACTAAAGAGCGTGTAAGCATTTGAAATATTGATTGCACATAACACGAATAAAGTGCCCCATTAAAAATGTGCAAGTATTCTTGATTGAGTTAATTGATAGTGCTCACGCTCATGGAGCACTCTTAACAAATCCTAATTAAATTAATGGATAAGTTGGAAGTCCTAAATTTATCATGAATGTGCAAGAGTCCTAAAACTTTCAAAAAATGCAATTAAATCCCTAAATATTATTTTAAAAAGTGTAATCGAGTCCTAAAACTTTCAAAAAGTACAATCGAGTTATTCTTTTAGGATTCTATTGCAATTCTTTTTGATAAAACTTTAGGACTTGATTGTATTTTTTGAAAATTTTTAGAACTTCCATTGCAATTTTTATAATAAGTTTTAGGACTTTACCTTCTAGTGTGCACTTGTCTTTTATATATAACTGGGCATACAAAATTTAATGATTCGAGTTGTACATGATCTTAGCCATGATATATTTCTAACGTGCGAAAACAACACATAACTCTCCAATTATAATAATATTCAAAAGTTTCACAACTAAAGAGGGTCAACGCTTAACTAATTCCCCCAACAACTTTCTTGTTTGCCCGACTTAGAACGGCATATCCCATCACCACCTTTCTAAAAATAATAACCAAGGGGCCGTGTGAACTCATCAATGAGACCCATAGTTGGAATCTTGTTATTTAGGGTTTAATCACGAATAATCTTAAATTGATATACCGTGAATGGTTGTCTCAAAATTAATTTTTTGATCCAAAAAAATCTCAAATAATACACATCAGTGATAAATTTGCCCCAAACTTAATTTTTGCTATACCAAAAAATCCCAAACTTGATAATCAGTGACAAATTTACTCTCCATCAATTTTGGTTAAATTTACGGTCAAGGTGCTAAGTATATGATACGTGGTACTGATGGGTGTACCCATTTTGAGAATTTTGCCATCCGTTTGTCCAGCAGATTGTACCGGTTTGGTTTTCGCGGTATTAACTGAATTTTATTGGAAACTAAGGAAGGATAAAATTTATTCACAGGCCGTACCAAATTTTGAGGATTTTTTAGGGGTGAAAATAGTTCACGGGGTAAATTTGCAAACCTGATCGTATTAGTTTGAGATTTTTTTTGTAAATAAAAAAAATAATTTTAGGGTAAATTTGTCATTGATGTATCGGTATGAAAATTTTTTTGTGCTCAAAAAATGTATATGTTTATGGTAAATTTATTACAAGTGTACCAGTTGCTGGTATGTATTGTAGAATTTTCAAAATGAATGCTTTTAAATGGAGAAATTGCTCTGAAAAAAAAAAAACTTTGTACCATTATCGCATTTATCCATAGAAAAATGATCGCACTGTCCCTTATTGTTATATATAAGGGCTGTCGGATCCATCCTTCGAGGGACCATACTAGAGAAAATCCAAGTGAGCGTTCGTCGATACCAGTGTCAGAAGCAAAGCATTTATTACCCCAACCTTATGACAAATCACGGTTTTAAGGGCGGCAAACTTGAGTTGGGCTCTTAATGCGAATTGAAAACGTGTGCTTAGTGTTTTCCTTTGCGATTATGTACCGTAATTTTTTTTTTTTTTTTTGGAAAAATAGACGAAAACATACATTACTTTGATCTGATGACCACTTACATACCTTTTATTTTTGCATACACCATTCGCATTACATCTATGCAAAATCTCACCTTGAAAAGAACGAGTTGCCCCTCCTTCAAATTCATTTAGCATCTTACTTAAGGTTGTATGGTTTGGTTCTTAGTTGGTTTTGAGTGCTTTTATGTGGTCGTGAGAACTTGTGATGTGGATAGATATTTTTGGAAAGAAAATGACATTTTTTTTTTTGGACAAAAGTGTAATTGATGAGAAGATAAGTCGCATCAAAAGGTAAAATTCAGGTATGGCATTGGTACTTCTTTTTCTTTTGGGGGGGGTGGGGGGGGGATCGAAGAATTGGTATTTTAAAAGTATAAAGTTATGGAGGTGGTCATTGGATGAAAGATGAGATATGCCTTTGGTATTTTGTATATTTTTTTCGCATCCAAGGAGTTACTCTTGTGCAGACCCCTTTTTTCGTTTCACATCTGATTTTTTTTTCATCCAGTAATAAGAGTTTTAGTCCCAAATGTCACATGACCGTCTTTCTGAATGTATAAAATTACTTGATGAGCTGGTGTTGAGATACATGTGCTTATTCTGTTAGAGTAGTCCACATCAAACAATTAGTATGATGTTGCATATTTGTTAGAGTAGTCCCACATCAAATAATTAGTATGGTATGAGAGTAATAATATGTCTGAATCACGCCATACAAATACCAATACGATTATATCACTTAGATGCCTTCTGACTATGGCATTGCCATCTGCCACCATCTCATCTTGTCCTAGAAACCCAAGGTAGAGGGTTATTTAAGGGAGGCAGATGGAAGCCCTAAATGAAGTGAGGTCCATCTTCCCTTCTGAAGAAGGCAAACCGGACGCCCAAAACCAAGCCATGGAGTCTTCACTTTCCCCACAGAGAAAACTCCCCTGTCTCGGTAATTGGATGGACAGACACTGTGTGGGTGTGGGTGTGTTGGGGTGTGCCGCAAGGTCTACCATTATTACTGTTCTAAAATACATCCGTCCTTGTCAATTTCTGACTCCACACGACTCATTAAAAGCTTTCCTTTAAAAACTCCTCCTCAGTCTCTGCAAAAGCTAAAAACTAGTCACAAAGCCCTGCGTGATGATTCAAGAAGCAGACACAGAAATCACAGGCATAAGTACACTTCAAGACAAAGGACAAGATCCATAACAAGATAACCCACCCAAGATAACCCCCACCAGCAACTTCCTCACTGTACACCAAGACAAGACGACTTTAATCCAAAAATTTTTGACACATAAACCCCTCTAAGACTTCCGACCAGAAAAAAAAAAAAAAAAAAACTCTAAGACCATAGTTGAAGAAAATGGATAAGCATGGACTCCCACACAAACAAGAAAAGTTCACTAAATGCTTAAAATGATCGGGTGGCAGCGACGGTGATTGACAATCGTCTCTCACTTCTTTTGTGGGAGACTCGATTGGGCTCGCTAAGGAATCTTCTTGTTTCGAATGCATGGCTTCGGAAACTCAGTCAGGATCTGGATCCACCTCCCGCATGTCGGGCGCTCGACCCGCCTGTTCCTCGACGCAGAGCATGGCCACGAAAACAAGTGCATGGCCTCGTTTAAGTGGGACGGTGCTCAGCCTGGGGTCGAGGATTAAACTGGACTTCTTCCTTTTTCGAGTTGGTCATCTTCCGGACCCATGGACTATGTCTACCCCGTCACCAAATTCCCCACCGGTTTTCTCCCGGTGACTAGTTCAAGTAGGACCACGCCGAAGCTATACACGTCGCTCTTCCATCCACCTCAAGGTGTATGCATATTCTGGAAAAGCGGAAGCAAAGCAATGGCAACATTGAATCAAAGATTCTACCAAAATCAAATTCAAAGTACTCGCAATTGGTTTCTTCTATAGGAGCAAAATCGCCAAATTACAAGCAAGCCAATCTGGTTAATGCGAAGCGATCATCTCTTGGGAGCTTTCCGGTGCAGCCAAATATCAAGGCATGGGTTCATTTCTTCATATAACGATAAGATGTTGGATATTTTGTCATTGTGGTAGGTTTACGGATAAAATCATCAGATTAATGAACTCTCAGGACCTGCCAACGACTTCTCTTTCAAATGCCAAACTCGAGCAAACGAAATTGAAAAGTAATGAGGCTCACATTTATGTCGCAGATCAAAATTTCTGGACACTGTATATTGTCTGAAAAGTCAAAGCAGAAGTGACTTCAAGAAAACTCTGGACATAAATAACAACCCATCTTCATGATTGCAATGACGTCTACTCAAAACACAAAAGAATCCACCAATTCTGGCAATTATTCACCGATGCGGAGGGGAAATTTTTTTTGTCTTTTAAGTATAGTTTATTATCATCATTAGAAAACATAGCCTCTAAATATCAATTAACAAAAGACAAAAAAGAAGATCCTATGATCACCCAACAGAGAATTCTCATGATCAAAACAAAACATGCTTTCACAAGACGTGATGATCTCTGCAAGTATTGAATTTGAAAACCGTACCTGGTGCAATGTATCCCATAGGACCCAGCAATGGCCGACATGCACTCGGATGTGCCCGAATCTGAAGGAACTTGGCAAGGCCAAAGTCAGCGACATGGGCTTCAAAATCAGAGTCAAGCAGGATGTTGTTGGACTCACATCCCTGTGAACGATCAGAAGTGTGGAGCAGTCGTGGGAAGATAGCAGAGCCCTTTTGCAGCTTCCAGGGCAATCTTGTACCTCAAGCTCCAGATCAAGTGCCCTCCTTTCTTGCCATGGAGAACCTCACCCAAGCTCCCATTAGGCATGTACTCATAGACCAGAAGATTGGTTTCGTGGTTTGAGCAAAAAACCCAGCAGCCTTACAATGTGCTGTGCCATGATTTTCCCAGAGTTTGTATTTCGGCGTTGAATCCGTGATCGTGAGAAGACCCTCTCCCCATCGCAGGAAGCCTTTTGACTGCAACTTGATCGCCGTTTGGCATCGCGCCTTTGTACACGATCCCCGCACCGCTCTTCCCGATAATGTTGTCCTCCTTCAAGCTATCCAAGACATCTTCGCAAGAGAAGTCCAGTCTCTGGAAGGCGCTGAAATTCCACGCCCTGGCATCACTGGCCCTTCAGCGATCTGGCCTTGATTATTGCCCGATTGCGAAGATGATAGAGCCACACGAGCAACCCGAGACGAGGAGGAGCTTCACTGAGGCGGAGAGTGGCCCTTGACATGGTTTGATGGGTTCTATCGTGTCCCCCATCTTTGCAAGGGTCCTAAATATGGTCCACAGAGCTCAGGGTTACCGAGAAAGGAAGTGTAGTTGAAGTAACTGAACTGGCGGTTCCCGGAACTAGACCAGACAGATGTTGTATGGAAATCAACAGAAGTTAAGCTCTGCATGGTGGAAATAGACGAGGGAATGCTACCGGAGAGGTGATTTCTCGACAAATTTAAGTAGTTCAATATCCTCATACCCGTGATTTCGTTCGGGATTTCACCGGAGAGCTCATTCCCACTGAGGTCAACAAAGGTAACAACTTGCATGGCTGATTTGGGTCGGGATTGGACGGAGAAACCATGCGTGCGAAATCAATCTGGAAAGCTGCTGCAAAACGCCCCATTTCGGGTGGGATTTCCCCGAGAAGTTATTGCCGCAAGGAGGAGCTTTTTGGACTCCAGAGAAGTTGCCAATGGTCGGTGGCAAAGACCCGCCAAGCTTGTTGTTTGAGAGACTAATCTGACCAAGATTCACGGCTATCGAATCATCACTCACAGGAAACTCTCCAACAAGCAAATTATCCTGAAACTCAACTTGGGTCAGCTCCGGCAACCCGAATAGCCCTCTCGGGATCGACCCGTTGAGGAAGTTATCTCCCATTCGGATCCTCCTCAAGACCGGCATTTCCCAAGAGACTCCGGAATAGGACCAAGCAGGTAGTTGCCAAGAGCAATCAAAGTTTGAAGCTGATTCCCATAACACAAATCAGGAGGAAGATTACCCGTCAATTTATTGGAGGAGAGATCAACGATCTGAAGATTCCCATTCTTGCCCAAACCTTGAGGACACTCCCAGTGAAATTGTTCTCCCATAGCTGCAAAACCTGCAACTCGGGCAAATCAGCAATGAACTCAGGAATCTCACCATTAAGCTTGTTCCTGAGAGATGCAACAGGGTCAGGTTCTTCAGCTGAGAAAAGGACTCGGGAATCTCTCCAGAGAATACGTTGTTAGACAAATCCAGAGACTTGAGGCTCTTCAAGGAGCCCAACTGAGGAGTCAGAGACCCTGCAAACGCATTCACTTGAAGAAACAGAGTGTCGAGATTCTGCACTTGCTAATCTCAGGCGGTATTTCGCGGTCAATCCACAGTTAGCCGCATCGAGCCTAACGAGTTCAGTCATTACCAATCTCCGGAGGCAAGCCTCCGTCGTAGCTGTTGTTAGTACCCGAGATAGAGTTCTCGCAGTGTCGTCAGGTTCCCGATCTCCGGCGGGATGGCACCCACGAGCTCGTTGCCGGAGACGGCTAGGTACTCGAGGAACTCCCACCGGCCATACTCAGGGGGTATCTTCCCGGCGAAGTAGTTGCCGCCGAGGTGCAAATGGCGGAGTTGGGGCATCTCGGCGACAGCGACGGGGAGGTCTCCAGTCATGTTGTTGTTGTAGAGGTCGAGGACGCGGAGGTTCTTGAGGAGGCCGAGCTGGGGCGGAATGTACCGTTGAAGACATTGTTGGAGAGGTTGAGGTGGCGCAGCGCGGCGAGGGCGGAGATCTGCGGGGGGGGGGCCGGAGAGCTGGTTGGCGGCGACGGAGAGGGAGGTGGGAAGAGGAGGTGGGCGAGGTCCGGGGAGAGGGCGCCGGAGAGGTGAAGGGGACGAGAGGTCGAGGGCGGTCACGTGCGTCGGCGGGCGTCGCACCTGACGCCCCTCCACGAGCAGTGGCTGCCGTTGGCGGCGGCGGTGGAGGTTCCAGGACGAGAGGGCGGACTGGGGGTCGTCGGTGACGGCGCCTTGACGGAGAGGAGGGCGACCGGCTCCGTCAGGCGCGCGGCGGAGCCGGCGGCGGAGCCGCGGTGGAGGTGGAGGAAGAGCAGCAGCAACCAGAAGAGGCGCATTTCTATGCCCCGTCTCTCTCTCTCTCTCGCTTCCTGCTAAGAAGTGGAAGAGCGGCACTTTGAGATGAGAGTGAGAGTGAGAGTGAGAGTGAGCGACGATGGAAAGGAGCGAAGGAGGGGACTGCTTATATGTCGTTTTCTTTGACTTTTTCGATTTTTAGATTTTGTTTTTTGTTTTTGTTTTTGTTTTTTTTTTTGTTTTTTGTTTTTTATTTTTTATTTTTTTTTTATTTTTATGTGTTGTTGTTCTCTTTTTCATGGGCATTGTCGTTTTCTCCGTTGGCAACCACCCACTCGCCACTGTGAAAAAAGGCGAGGAAAACACCGAACGCGTGAGCCTGAGCGAGCGATGGTTTCACGCAAGCAAAAGCAACCGCTCGTTTTTACCGAACACCACACCACAAGAAGTTTGTGCCACGTGTCACATCGCGGGTTCAAGCAACATGTAAACATCGATATCAATAGTGCCATCTTGCTAGGGATGAGCATTTTGGAGAGCGAATCAGATTAATCGCCTAAATTAGATTTCATCCGACCCGCGCGTGATTCCAATAGTCCCCCGTTCGATTACGACTTCGGTGCGATCACCAATTTTTTTTTTTTTAATCACCCTTTGCCAAAATTCTTTGTGGGGGCCATTCTGACTAATTACATCAGATTGAGCCCCACCCATTTTCCCATTATCTAATCGGTTGGATTGGGACTGAGCCCCATGATTACGTGAAAGTTGCATGATGAGGGTTTTTGGACACTATTGTTCTACTATTTTGAAAGACGGAAGCCCTTCGTTCAAAGATTCTTTCAAGTGTTTTCTTTTTTTGAATTTAAATTTTCATTGCTATTTCTTTTTTCTGTAAAATGTAGGGCAAAATGACAGGACAAGGACACCTCCGTTCTGTTGTCTCCCATGAAAGCTCATCTGTCTTCTAAGTACCTCCGTGAGTGCGCCAAATAATGAAAAATGATCATTGCCCCTTTCCAACAATAATATTGTGCCTAGCATCCATGTGACACGAAGACCAGTCGCAATGCGCACATAGTTTATTCGGCTCGATCTCGAGTCGTTTCTCAAACGTATTTCTATTAGGGCTCGCGTTAACCGCGGGGGGGGATCGAAACATCGATCGGACATACTAAGAGTCCGTTCGTTCGATTTTCGGAAAAAAAAAAAAAATATCCGGGAAAAATGTAAAGGCCTTTGGGCCTAAAGAGTTCTCCGAAAATACAAGTGTGTGTTTTGCAATGATTTTAAGAATACATTGTGATACAACTTTGGTTAAAATGGTGCTTGGAAAAATCACACTTTGCAAAACCCTTTTGGTATTATAATTTTTCTTTAAAAACAAAAAAAAGTCAAAACCAGCTAAATGCCGGTGGTCGATAAGACTCCAGAGAGGCCAAATTTGCTACCGCCCGACCTAGGTAAGGCTGGCGATGGCTCACCAGCAACTGAGGTCTTCATTAGAAAATGTTAGGGTCTTCGAGGACATTTATATAATTATGAAGGTATAACGAAGGATAAAAATTGAAAAAAAAAATTATATTGGCATTCCAGAAAACGCAGCATTCTAGAGTACCTTAGGGCTTGTTTTAAGGTAACAGGCATTTAGAAATGCAATTGCATTTCCTCAAAATTGTCCAAAATATTGTCAAACACCCCATTACATTTGGCCAATGGGGTTTAGAGCACCAAAGTCCTTTTAAATATGAACCAAACAGGGCCTAAATTTAGATTTGCGCAACATGAGAATAGTCGCTACATCAAAAAGCTGCACAATTTTTTAACAATTTTTAGGGCGTGCATGGCAACACTTCACTTCAGAAAATCACCTTTTAGCCAAAAGTTGACATTTCTATTTCTGGCTCCAAAAGAATTTCTAATTAGAGAAAGACGTTTGATAATATGACAAAACTTCTGCATTCAACAAAGAAATTTATTCGCTAATAATTGAAATATTTACTTCTGGAACATTATTGACACCAAAACTCCCTTGCAAATGATGAATCAAATGAGGTATACGCAAGAAACAATCGGGTTTTGCTCAACATTGAGAACAATTGCTTAATCAGCATCTCTATAATTCGAGCTGGTAACAAGACTTTTCCGTTATGTAGAACCCAATTATCTTTTAGCAACGTCCCTTGCAAAAAAAAAAGTATTCTTGATATCATGAGGGTATGTAAAATCAATCACCAAAGCTGGATCTCGTGCGTGTGCAACAGTTCATGCAGTGTAGATTATTCTAACGTTGAACCACAGGGGTTCTAAATTTGACCCCCCAAAAAAAAAAAAAAAAAGAACCATAGAGGTTCTAAAGTAAAGGGATAGTCATGATTAAAGAAGGGAAGCTTAGTGCTGATTATTCCAATAATCTTCGTTATTTGTCGTTTTTTCTCTTTTAATGTTTCTTTACTTTCCTCATTAGTGAAGATGAGACTGGTACTTTATCTTCGATGGATGCTGTTTGCAGGTAATTAGAGTCCAAAATTTTACAGTTGGAAAGTTGACAAACCTTTGTCATGTAGCCAAAAAGGAGATAAGACTATTCGTCCATCGTGTTAGTGGGATTCAGAGGGCTAGTCAAAACGCGTTAATAGGTGTTTTAGCAAAAATGATTGGATAGCCAAAAAAAAAAAAAAAATCAGGGGTCTTTTTTATTTTTTTTTTTATTTTATCCGATGCCATTTGTTGAGGTGCACGTCGAGAGGTGTCTGGCTAAGTCCCATTATCCGAGATTAGTGGATGGAGCTTTGATTGAGCTAAATACATTGGATTATACAACAAAAACCATAATAATAATAATAACCAACTCAATACGGTCGACTTATGATGAGGTCTGATCGACAAAAGGATATTAGCTGCTAAAAAGTACCCACAATACATTAGGCATTGACAACGTTGAGGGAGATCCGTCAACAATGTATGTTACTGATGTCGATAAGGGCGATTCATCGATGGCTTTTGTTATATCAATACGACAAGTGATCCAGATGCGACATGTGAATCTCGAAATTTGGCAGCGAAATGTTTAGTGAAGCTCGCTATATAAAAAGTTAGTCATCTTAAAATTTGGCTACGTAGAGAATAAGAGGAAAATAAAAGATAGAATGTCGATTGAAAGCATGGATACCGAGCGACGGTTTAGAACATCCTGTAACTATTATGGATAAGATCGGCGTGCGAATAGGAGGCCTGAAAATATCGAGAATACGGTGTAATTAATTATTCTTAATGTAATAGCTGCAAATGAAGTGTATTATTAGTAAGCTATGTAATGGCGGCGTGTAATCATGGAAGACACCAGCAAGCGAAAATAGAAACCCGGTGTAGGTTTGTGATCAGCTTATCAATTTATAGTGTTCGGCTTTGAATACTTCTCTTTCAAGTTTCTTTTTCATCTTCACTGTAAAGCCGTGAAGTGAGTTCCTATCGTAATCGCCAGGGAACCCATTTCATCAAAAAAAAAAACAAATCAAGCACTTAATTATTTGATGAAAGATTTTCGGTATTTTGGTGTCAATTCTCATTTTTGCGAGACAAATTGGTGTTGAATTTCGAATAAAAAAAAATACAAAGTTACGAGTAGTGTATGTACTTTTGATAAATGTTTAAATTTGGTTCATGAACTATATGAAAATTATCCGGCATTGCCCTTCCATTACTCAAATTCATTAACACATTAAACATTTTCATTTAATCTAGGAACTAAAATTAAAAATGCACTAAAATGTTTATGGACCATATTGAACAATTTAAAAAGTACAAGGATGACATTGTATATTGGGTTGAAGTTTAGGAACCAAATGAATAAATTAAAAGTTGCATGACCACATTACACATTGGGCCAAAGTTTAAAGGACTATTTGTGTCATCTTTCCTCAACGAAAGGGCCAACAATGGGGAATTGAAAAAAATACCGGGACTACTTGAAAGAAAAGAAGAAGTGAAGGATGGTTTTGAATTTTCAGTAAGAGTAGAGGGACTACGACGACACTGGACATATTGATTGAGCTTCTACTTGGACTGTGATAACTCTAAGTTGAGGTTTTAAGCTTCTGCTGGACGTTCCAATAACATCGGTAGACAATCCAATTTCATTCAGCTTAAATCAGACAGCTTCTTTTATGTTCTTTCGTCCATCAAAAGATTAGAGATTAGACCAATACTTACCTTACGAATGTTTGGAGAGTCCAATATTGCGGTTGGAAATTAAGTTAACAAACCTTGTCATTTAGCCAAAAGACGAGACGGACACAATTCACCTTCACGTGGTGAGATTAGTAAGTGCCGTGTTACAATATTATGAGTAGGTGTTCATCAAAAATGAAATGAAAGGCATCAAAATAAATACCTTGATATGCCACGCTTCGACAGATATATTAAAAAAAAATGTAAATGATCGAAAATTGTCGGAGCAAAATCAGGGTATCGGCTAGACAATCTCGCACGTAACACATAATACGCAACGCCTTCCCTCACTCACTCTATCTTTTCTCTTGAGTAGGAGAAAACTATTCGATTAGTCTATTACATGGCACTAATAATGAATAAGGACCCCAACATTAGATTTGTCTCGGATGAGACTAGATTAATTGAGGAATTTCGTTTTATAATCCAGGACAAACGCCTTGATTAGATTATCTGTAGGTCCGTGAAAATACCTTATAAACTCCATGGATCGGTTGAGTTCGGCTTGCAGATAACCTAAGTCAAAACAGTTTATATGTGCCTAAAGGGAATTGAACAGTCTTATCTTTCTATTTTCAAAATCAGGCTCTTCGATCAAGGGATCAGTTTAGGACCAAATCGCATTCCTAAGCCCAATGCTCTTCGTATTCCACAAGCACGACATGAGGTTTATTCAAAGCACTGTTCCGTGCATGGGATTGTGTTCGGCTGTCGCCTTCCCTTTGGATTCCATTCTTATCCTCCCCTCGATCGAGTGGTAATATACAAATATATTTACCATCGGTCACCCCTTAATGATATAAGTAATCTCTCTGTAGGACATGTTCTTACTCTGGACTTTCTAAGAAGTTCTGTCTTTGATAAACTATCCAAAAAAAAATCTTAAATTTATTGCACTTTTAACAATTCAGTCCTAAATCTTTTAATTTTGTGAATTAAATCCTAAACTTTTTCTTCACTAATTGAGTCTATCCAGTCAATTTCGCCCGAAAATCGCTAACGTGAATGGAGGTCTTCCTATGCAACACGGTTAGTACTAACGTGGAGAATTTAATAATTTTTTCAAATAATTTACTTATGTCCCCCCCCCCCCCCCGGCCTTTTTTCTTTAAAATTTTCCTTCTTTACTTTTTTTTTCTTTTTTTTCCCTTTTCTCTCCATTGGTTTCAAGCGAGGGTTGCCCTTGTTGGCCCCTAATGAGGGTCACCCTCGCCCGATCTAGTGAATGGCTACCTTGCTAGCCTCAACCTAAGCATCCCTTGGTGGTCTTTGGTGTGGGCCACCCTCGCTTCAGGTTGGCGACCTCCACTGGTCATCGACAAGGCCAAGTGATTGCCGATAAAGGTAAAAGGAAAAAAAGTAAAGGGAAAAAAAGGAGCAAGTAAATAAGGAAAATAGAAGGAAATAAAAAAGGAAAAAGTAAATAATAAAAAAATTAGAAAAAAATTGTAACATTTTGAAATTCGATCCATTTTCAGGATTTATAAAATGAATGGATATCTCATTGATGCGCTTTAATTAAATCTCACTCAAAACTAATCACTCTCGAGAAGACTAACCAAGGGGAAAGGCTAGATAGGATTTTAAGTACATGGACCTAATTGCAGGTTGATATGCATAACTCCTAAAAGCCGTCCGTTAATTTGAGAATTTCTAAAGTCGCAATCGATTGAATTTGGCCACAAATCAGATTCTGAGATTAGGTATTGAACTTTCACGAATATTATTGTTGTTAATTTAGACATCGCCTCGTTTGGTTCAGCTGTTAGCGTTTCGCCCCAAATTATTGGAAAATGTGGTATTAAGTTGAAAAGACTCTTTTTTCCCTTAAGTGCTAAATTACCAAAGTACCCTCAATTATTTATGACAAATGACCAGCCTACCTCTTATTGAGAAATGACCAAAATGCTCTTCTAGCATTTATGAGTTTGGGATAAGAAATCATCATGAATGGAGACTTTGAGAGCTTAGCATTTATGAGGGGAAATTGGCTTGGGGATGTGGTTTTCATGAAGAGAAATATCTCATCTTCTCTTGATCTCTCTCTCTCTCTCTCTTCCTTCCCTCCCACTATCTCCATCTTCGGCTAGAAGCCTCCCAAACCTAAGAGACCCCTTCTTTTGGATTTCTACGCGCGCCCAAAAAGAAATCGCTCGTTTGAGCTCGTCCGAAAGCCGAATCGAGCCCCGTTTTTTCCCACACGACCATAAGATCAAGGATATGTGGATTGAAGGCTGTTTTTCTAGAAAGTTTCTATATTTTCATGGGTTTGAGCTGCAAAGAGGCTGGTTAGTGGAGACCCACTGTTCGTCGTCACTTAGCCATCGCCGCTGTTTGGGCTCGATTAAGGGCTGTTCTAACTTAGTTTTTGGTAAGCAAACTTCCTAATCGTTGAATAGGATGATGGGTTACACTTAGATTGAGATAAGAGATGTGATTAGGCTTGTTTGGGGTTGATTTGGATTAAGTATGGACTAATCTAGAAATTGGTGCACTGTTCACGTCGTGAGCACTGCTCATTAGAGATAGGTACTATTTATCGAGTTTCTGGGCATTGTTCATTAAAGATAGATACTGTTCATTGAGTTTCTAGGCACTGTTCATTGAAGATAGGTACTGTTCATTGAATACGGGTACTGTTCGAGGATTTCTAGACACTGTTCATTGAGTCCAAGCACTATTCATCATGCTTTTGCATCGTTCATGGCTGATATGTTGATGTTTGTAGCTAATTAGGGTTGTTTGTGTGGTAAATGACCATAATTAACTTCGTAGTGCCTTAAATGGTCATTTATAGTGGAATATATGCGTAGCCAGCGCATGAGGATGATTAACCATTGTAATTGAACGTGTGGAATCTGAGTATTTACATGTGTGCTGTTGATTGATCGCTCGATTTGGGATAGTCGATATTATGTTTAAATGAGACCATGTAATATCAAACCGGCCATGGTTGAATAAATGCATTGTGTAGTAGAGAATTCTTGAACGATCATACGAAACTCTGATGTGTTTTGACGTAGGGAATTGAACTACCTGATGCGTTTTGACGGAGGGGAATTGAATCCAGATGCGTTTTTACACGGGATGCTATGGTACTTGATGGAGTATTGAACTACCCTGATGCGTTTTGATGCGAGAAATTGAATCTTGATGCATTTTTACGTGAGATGCTATGGTGTTTAATGGAGTATTGAACTATCCCGATACGTTTTGACACGGGGAATTGAATCCTGATGCGTTTTTACGCGGGATGCTGTGGTGCTTGATGGAGTAAGAAGAGGTGCCGATTTGATGCGTTTGACGCGGTTGTGGCATGGACCTGAGGCGTTTTTACGCGGGTTGACTTGATGCATTTTTACGCGGGTCATTGGTGATCTAGACTTTGGTGCATGATAAACAATTGTGGACTACTGCGTTCGATCTTGAGTCATGGGGCACGTCTGGATTTATTAGCTGTTTCATGTTGATTTTACGAGTATTGTGGATGTGGTTCCTGTTGAAATTTATTTGATAGTTAGCCTAGATGTCTAGAACTGCATGTTTAGGATGACCTAGGAGTATGTGTTATCCTAAGCAAGGCTTAGGGAGTGAGCTTATTGAAATTTATTCTCACTATTGTTATTCCAAACCTTTCAGACTCTAAGCCCTGAGTATGAACAACCACTGCAAGGTTTTGGGATACAGAGGGACATTAACCTGATGGTATTAGAGTATCTAGTAGGCGAGGATAAAGTGTATTTCAGGCACACTAGTACAGTCTGGGTAGACTTGGGGGAAGTATTTTTGAAGCCCCACACCTTCATGGCATGGACGTATAGAGATGGTGATATTCTGATCGTTCCACTCTAGGATTTTGACATACCCTATGATGGAATGGGTGAGGAGGACCCCATGCCAATTTTTCCCCCTAATGAGTGGTGACTAGCCTAGGCACCAGCCCTAAAGATTCTAAGTCCGAGATAGAGTTAGACCTGGTGGAGGAGCCGATGGACTCTGACACTTTTTTTTTTAATTTATGTATGTGGTTATCTTGGGAATGGCTTGTATGCTGCTCTTTTGTTTGTAAATGCTATGTTTATATAATGAAGTTGTTGTTCTATTATTGTGTCCATTGTCTCTCTTCTATCCCTTTTCTTTGTATGAAATACGGGATGGTTGATTTGCTTCCGTTAGCGTTTGTCTCTGAGCAATTCATTTGGGTCGGCGATAAGTTCCTGGGATGTCGCAACCTTATCGATCGGAGTTGCAGGATGTCGTGAGCTGTAGGGTTCGGGGCATGACAAAAATATTAAATTATTTGTAATACATGTCAACACCAATCATGCTGCGTAGGACCGTTAGCCTTTACATCAGTGATTCCCATCGAAAATTACCTGAATGAACTCAATTGATAAAACGTGTAAAGGTTTAGTACTCAATTGGAAAATTTAAAAAGTTTAAGATCGACCTCAAAAAATTACAATAAACTTGGGCTCCATTTTTTTTTTTGCAGAAAATGTGATACTTTCAAAAAAAATATTTTTCGAAAATTTATTTTCCAAAAAAATGATGATGTTTTTTGGTATTTGGCTAAACTATGAAAAAGGCTCAGAAAATGTTTTCCATCGTTTGGTATAGAAAATCAGATTCCTTCATGAACTCCTTTTAATGAAATTTTATTTTTCATTTTTTTAAATTCAAAATTTTAATTATTTATTTTTTATCTCTTTTTCTTTTTAATTTTTTCTTTTTTCCTTTTTCTTCTTCTTCCTCCAGATTACCACTCCTTCCTCCGACTATCGCTTCGTCCTCTTTCCTCTGGCTAACTTGCCATGGCTATGATTAAGCCCAATGATCTCAGGCTCACTACTCGCTAGCTTCGGCCAAGCTCAAAGCTTGCCAATCTAGTGAGCCCTGAGCTCGCCTAGATCTAGTGAGCTCATGGCTCGCCGGCCATGGCTGACCTCGAGCTCGCTTGATTTGGCGAACTCGTGGCTCTTCGACCTCAAGCGAGCCCGAGATTGCCAAGCCTAGTCATGGCCATCGCAAGGTGGCTAGAGGAAGGAGGACGGAGCGGTAGTTAGAGGAAGAAGGAATGTCAATTTGTGCCTCGGCCAAGCTTGAAGCTCGCCAATTTGGAAAGCCCCAAGCTCGCTGGTGATGGCCGAGCTCGAGGTCACTTGAATCTAGTGAGCTCACGACTTGCTAGCCTCGGCTAGCTCGAGATCGCCGAGCCGAGTCACGGCTATCTCAAGGCAGCCAAAGGAAGGAGGATGGAGTGGCGGCCAGAGGAAGAAGGAGTGGCGGTCTAGAGGAAGGAGGAAGAAGGAGGTAGAAGGAGAAAAGAAAAAGGAAAAAAAAAAAATTCAATAAATTAAAAAAAAGAAAATCTCAAATATAAATATAAGATTTTCAAATTTTTTCAAAATGAATAAATAATGAAAATAAAGTAAAAAATAATTATAAATAAAGGAAGTGTGAATGAGACGAGGAAAATGATTTCCACTTCTTAAAAAAAGAAATTATTTTCCTCACTTTTAGAAGAACATTTTCTGTTAACTAGAAAATACTTTCCTTGGCCACATATTTTTCCGCCCTCCAAACACCAGAAATTAGGGAAAATGTTTTCTAGAAATTTTTTTTTATGAAACAAACGGAGCCCATGATGAAATAATTTTCCTCACAGATCATTGGTGTAAGGGTAAATGCAATACTTTTTCTAGGCCAGGCCATAGATACTTCATCTTTGGATGGAATATCTTCATGGATATGAATCAGATTAGGTTAATTACATGTTTACGAGATTGGTATGAAATTGTCCATCGAAAAGTGCTACAAATCTAAATAGGCAACTATCGATTTGGTGGGACCCACATGACACCAACATGCGACTCGTTAATTAGAGTTGATGTCTTAATATAAGGGGCTAATACTAAACCTCAAATTGGTGCATATGTGCCACATTTGTGCCAACCTAATTTTGTGTCACAAAAACTTTTGAATTGGTACATCCGTACCATAATTCCCTAAAATAATTTTTATATAATAAAAAAATTCCAAACTAGCACGGTTTTGCCCCATTTATTCTAAACTGATATAGAATGTTATATTTACCCCAAATTATGGTAGGATTAGGATTTATTAGGGGTAAATGTGGCACGGGTGACTAGTTTGAGGTTTTGCGTATCAGTTTGAAATTTTTGTAACACAAAAAATTGTTTAGGTAAATGTGGCACGGATGTAGCAGTTCACGAGTTTCTATGACACAAATAATTAGTTTATGATAAATATGACACAAGCCTACCAATTTGGGAAAATTGCTTGTATCATTTAAAATAATTAGTCAATAAGATATAATTCGATTTTTCCCATTGAAATCACTTAGGACTTTTTTTGTACTTTTCCGAATTACGATAAATATGGGTTTTTTTTTGTGGGTGGTAAATGTGACATGAGTGTATCTAGGATTTTTGAGACATAAAATTCATTTGGGGTAAATGTGATATGTAGTTTAGGAGTTTTTGTGAAAAGAAAAATTAGTTTGAGAACCCACCCATCGGTGGCCCAGCTGGTTTGCGCTCTGGTCCTTTCACGAGAGGTCCTGGTTCGAACCTCGCTGGGTGCCGGTGATTTAAGCGGAGGGTCGTGGCGGTGGGATGCTGCGCTAGCCCTCCCGGAGGATTAGTTGAGGTGCGCGATCCGTACAGACGCTGGCCCGGACACCTCGATACAAAAAAAAAAATTAGTTTGAGATTAATGTGGCATGATGTATCAATTTGGGGCTTTTGGTATTTAGCAAACTCATGAAAAATTTACACAAGCAGCGAAGCAAATTAACCAATCACACTTCTCTAAAGTGATTTCATGTATTGTTTTTCCTCTTGAAAATTTAGAGTGTTCTTTTAACTTTTTTCTTTTGTCAAAATTCCTTTAATTAGAGGTGTCAATATAGGTCTTTAACTCACTTTTTAACCCACTTTTATTTATTTGGGTCAAGTATAGGTTTAATAATTTAAAATATGAGTCAAATATGGATTTCAACTTAACCCATTTTTGACCCATGACTTATAACTTCGTAGTATCACTTTTATTCACTCATAAATTGCCGCCCATCGCCTGCCCATCACTGCTGCTCGCCCGCCAGCACCACTGCTGCCGCCTCCACGTGCCCGGCCGCGAGCTGCAGCCTGCGAGCAGGAGCTCGGTCTTTTGCCAGAGACCCCAAGGATGTCCTTCGACAGAAGATCAGTTGATGCAGATCGCCATCTTTCCCTCCAAATTAGCAAGGAGAACTTAGTTTCGAGCGAAGAATTAGAGATCTCGCTCTTCACCACGTTGAGGAGGAAAGGATTCAAAAGCGAGGATGAGAACAGGACCCGAGTTACTTCGCGAGGCAGATTGTGAAGCAAGTGAAGGAAAGCGTCGGAAGGGAAGTCGGGGTGGATGTCACAAAATATGGTCAGGAACATTGAACAAGGAAGAGACTCAAATGTTGAAGCCGTGAAGAAGCATTTAAACTCCAGGAAATCTTCCCGATTCGTGTGAAAGCTACAGAAGACAACTCGAGCCCAGCAAAGCAAGAAAAATCAACCTCATTTTCTCCTAAGGCTCAGGCTCCTAGATATAGGGACAAGAAAATTAGGCCACCATCAAACTTGAAAGGTCAAGTTTCTCTTTCTTCTCCGCAGACCTAGTCACTGGGGGCGGTGGGAGAGCGGCAGCGGTGTGTGTGCGGCAGCAAGCGGGCGGGTGGTAGCGATGGCAGGCCGCGGTTGGTGAAACAAATTTTAATACTATGAAACAAATATTCTATTATTTCGTTAATATATATGTATTTAAATAATACGGATCGGTCGGATGTGAATCATAAAATTTGCACTGCATGAAAACATGTCAAAACGGGTTAAATAGATCAATATGAATCGAATAATATTCGATCCAACTCAAATCCAATCAGATCCACCCGTTCGTCACCTCTATTTTGAACTTCAACATAATCGTTTAATCATTTGCATTGTTACTTGTGCGGTTTAATTATGTTTAAGACTCTGACCTCTTTTGATAAAGCTGAAAAGTGAGCACCAAAATTTTTTTTTTTCCTTGAACAAAAGTTGAAGTATTGAATACGAAGGCGCGTCAATAATTTTAACGCTGAAAGTGAAAACAAAGTGAAACAAAAAGTTACTTTATAGGAGATTAATATTTGATTAACAACTACAATTAGTTTCGTGACTTTTATTGGGAGGTTTTAGGCATATGTTTAATCCAACAAATAAAGTAATTTTCATCCAACGAGTAAAGTAATTTCTGTCTTGCTTATCAATGTTTTGATTTAAATCAATCGATTAAACAGCGTATCTCGTTAGAGACCAACAAATGCATTAAATGTTACATTGCTTATAGTTTTCATAGTCTACTAAGCACCCTTTTTTACTATTACCAGTTTGCTAGCTAGTTTTGTTAACTCCTATATTGTCAATGTGAAAGGCGAGAGGCGTTAATGATTAATTAATTATTATTGGAGATCGCCATTTCTTTTCCTTTCCTCTTAATTACGATTTTTTTGCCATAAATATTCAGTTTATTACCAGCTAATCGAGATGGCGACGATGTCCAGAGGAGGACCGTCCTCCATCACTCACTCGTCTAAATGCCCTACGAGAAAGTTTAAAAACAAAATTGTCAAATATTAGTACAGACGATCAAGATCTATTTATCTATTCAAATCAAGATCGATTCCTGTCGCATCATTCTATTTCTCCTTTGTTTAGATAGTTAAATTAGACAATATACGTCAACACTGAAATTTTTCACCTCAAAAGTTATTAATTTTTATTTTCGAAAATAGTTAGTTAATGAGAAAAATTTTTATTATTGACAATAACTTATATATAAATATTTTCGTGAATGATGAAAATATATTTCATTTATTTAATTTTTTTAAGCGATATAAGCATTCGTTTTTGAGAAATATTTTTTGAATCATTTTTTATTCATGAAATAAAGTGAGCCTAAGTCAAGAGTTAGGGCGTGCATGACAACCATCTGTTCTAGAATAATTTCTGAACAGGGCCAGATTTTGGTAGGCATCATTTCGAATATTTTGGCATGCCCAAAACACGTGATCGAATTAGAGAAATTTCACTTGGGTTTAGATAACGAAATTTCAAAAAGGCAAGTTATAACTCAACACAAGACCTAAGCATGAAATACAACCATCCTTCCCATGATAGCTCTTTAATGCTTTCTAGGGAAACTATAAAGAAAATTCCAAACTTATTGTATTGATACTAATTCAGTCATAAGCTTTTCAATTTGACTAATTTAGTTGTGAACATTTTGCATTTGTACTAATTCATTTCTTTCAGATAATTTGGCCGAAAATGGCCAACATGAATGTTGGCTGCTTTACTTGACAGGATCAGCACCAGAAGAAGCAAAATTTACAATTTTTTAAATATTTTTGAATATTTATTATTCTTTCTTTTCTTTTCTTTTTCTTTTTATTTTCTTTATTTTCATTTTGGCAAGTGAAGAATGCCGCCCAGTTGAGCCCTACCCTAATTGATTCAGCAAGGGCCGTCCTCGCCTAGAGAGGGGGGTCGAGTCCTTTGTGACAGCCTGATTTTTCAACAAATGAATTTTGGACTAAGTATTAAGTCGATGACATGCTTAGATTATTAGAAATCATAAAATTGGGAATTGAATTGTAGCGCAGTGGACTATGTGAGCGTGACACATTAGACAGACCACTTATGTTTGATTAAATGGTTTTCGAAACTGGTCCCGAAGCAAAGTTGGTTTGCAATTTTGAGTGCTAAGCTTTGATCAGCGCCACTCCCACTGCCAATTTCCCTCTATAAAATCCCTCACCACTCTCTCTCCTCTCATTTGCTCCCCCACCTCTTCGTGGATGGCCCCCCTTTCAAAAACACCTCTCTCTCTCTCTCTCTCTCTCTCTCTCTCTCTCTCTCTCTCTCTCTCTCTCTCTCTCTCTTGTTGGTTCATCCGAAACCCTCTATAGCACCCCAATACCGGCTTACAACTACCCCGCTCTCTTCTTTAATATTTTAGAGTTATTAATAGCGCATGCAAAAGACTAAATTAGAAAATCAGACAAGATGGCCATACAAAACACAAGTGCATGACATAACAAACAACCTTGACACTTTGGCAGGCATGCTTAGTAGTGTATGGCCAATTAAAGATTTCTCTATCACATGCATATCCAACAATAAAGATGAAGACAACATTCGGATTTGAACCATCTTTTCATTTCCTTTTAATACAATGCTTCGACTTCATAGGATGTGGAAGATAACCATCACTATTGATCCTTATGTTGCTATCATACAATAAAAAATTACATAGAATCTTCACAAACTTCACATCACTGTGCATCCATAACACTAAAAAAACCATCCCCAGACTATTGCCATAAGCTAAACCTGCCCACCTCTGGTATTATCGTCGTCAGGGTCTGAGGTCATAAGGAGAGGTCCCAAAAGTTCGTCATCATCCCCAACAAAAAATAGGGCTACAAACCAATATAGGATGGGGGCAGAACATAGACCCACTTCCACTACTATAGTGTTCATGACTTCTTGAATTTCACATCAGGATGATTTGTGTCTACGTGGTCCTTTCAGGATGATATATATTCTCAAGGTACTCCATAACAAACTGTCGGGGTAGCTGAATTAATCAGAGGCATGTTTATTACCTAAAATTACAAATCAACAACAATGAGTTAAAACTCTGCGAATGTAAATCTAACTCAATGGAATGCAAGCATTGAGGTCAAAACATGGCATTAACAATTCCAATTCATTAAGCACATAAAAATGCTTGAGTTTCTTTCTCAAATGTAAAGGCAACAACGAAATCAAACAAAGACCACTAGATGGGTTTTGTACAGAGACCGTTTCAAGGAATCGTGTAGAGATCGTTACACGGAATCACTAGAACCGTCATGGTGTGGAATCGCACAGAGATTGTCACATGGAATCCTATAGAGACGGTTGTATAGAATCACCAAAATCTAGCACATGGAATCACACAGAGACCATTGTATGGATTTGTACATAGACCATCACAAAATCACAGGAAATCATCCTTATGGGTAAGGGTGAGCAAAAAAACCACGATCCAACCAAACGGACCGGACCGTACCCAACTGGCTAATTTTGGATCGTAATCGGCGGGTACAGTTCGGTTTCCGGTTCCAATTTTCCAAAACCGGCGGGTATCGATTCGGTTCCCGATTTTGGGTGAGAATCATTCAACCGAACCAACCGAACCGATTTTTATATAATATAAATGGGCCAATTATTTTAATGAAACCATCTGTTAAATGTTTAACCCATCCGTCCCAACAAGAGCCTAGATCTGCAAAATGAAAAAGACCCTACCCTAATCCAACTCTCTTCGTACTCAGTCGCTCTTATTGTACAATTCAATTGCACATTTCTTTCTTTTTCTAGTGCAGTAGGCAAATTGTCACTTAGCCGGTGCTCTTGGGTTGCTGAGAATTTTGATTTACAAGTAAAAAAAGAAAAGGAAAGTTCTAAGTCTACCGTTATATAGTTTTATTGAGTCATATTTGCGGGATTAGTATTCAACTTAATTTTTTCATGGAACGAGCGGGTGACATTAGAACCGTAACCAGGATCCAACCAAGAATCGGACCGGACCGGTGGTTCGGTTCTCTGGTGGATCCATGGAATAAACGGTTGGTTCACGATTCGCATTTTGCAGAACCGGTCCCTAACGGATGGTTCTCGGTTCTAGGGTAGAACCATCCATCATGTGAACCGATCACCCTTACTTATGGGTCACATAGGGCCACAGCATCTCTTTCTCTAACAGGCATTCCAGTTCACACGAGGCACATGAGCATTTGCTGACCCTGATACAGTTAGAGGCATCTCGAATTCCCTCCGGCTCCACGGGGCATCGACAACAGCAACATGACGGGATACTTCTATCATGATATGCCATGTAATGCATTCACACAATATGATCTTACCTCAATTAGCTTCATTGGATAGATTCAATTAGGAATTAACATGCAATTTAAGCGAGGATCAAGAATACCATTAATAGTTTTAATCATTGACATATGATTTCGACATCAATCCAAATAAACAATAAGGGTTAGAAACACACTTACCTTGTTTTCAGACGATAAGTTGATGATAATAGACGAGCTTCAGGGCGCCAACTGACAGCATGACGGCAGGGCATGGGTGCGCTAGGGCAGCGACAAATGGACAGCGGATCAAACTTCTAATGATTGAGTGATGAAACAACCGACTTCATATTCTATTTATAGGAGAAAGCAAGCTGACTGCCAGTCAGCTTGGCCCTTTTACATGTATCTCCATCACCTCATGCATGCGTAATACGTGGCATAGTGCACGCCACTAGTCGACACATGGCAAGCCATGTGCCTCATCCACTAGACACGTATCCCCCCATCCCAGTCTTATGTTGACATGTGGCCCTCTGCGTGTCAGTGCACTCCCGTCGTCCTATTCTGGTCTAATTTCTCATGCATCTGCCTCAATTGGGCCTTTTAATTGCAATACAATACCCTGTTATGTTGTTGTTAGACCATAACTAATTAATATTTGTAGTGAAGCTAATTGAAGTTTTGGTGTACCATACCCTCTTTGCTCCCTTTTTGGGGCGACGGTCCCTTGGCTCGACAAAGTTGGTTTCTCAAGCTTTAAGACCTCGTGCCCAGCCCTCGACACTGCTCGTCCCTCTCTCTCCCATCAGCCCCTTTCATACGCATGTCAAGGAGGAAAAGCATCAATTTGAGCACGTCCAGAAGGGGAATTGAGCTTCGTTTTTCTTACGCGATTGTAAGAGCATGGGCAACTCAGATCTAAGGGGTGATTGTTCAAGAAGTTGATAGAATGTTGTGAATTTGGGCTGCACTGAAGCTGGAGGAGGAGACCCATGATTCGTTCGGCGCAATTCGGGCTTCAATCTTCTTCGTACGTGTTTCTAAGGCAAGTAATACTTCTATTCTTACCACTAGATGATTCGAATTCCATGCATTTAGTGTGAATCGATTACGTTTAAAAATGGATATGTCATAG
This sequence comes from Psidium friedrichsthalianum, assembly GCA_019149425.1. Taxonomy (NCBI): domain Eukaryota; kingdom Viridiplantae; phylum Streptophyta; class Magnoliopsida; order Myrtales; family Myrtaceae; genus Psidium; species Psidium friedrichsthalianum. The sequence continues at coordinate 22,837 of JAGVVM010000697.1, read as the reverse complement.
TGAGAATTCATTTGCATGGAGAGGAAATCACCATTGTACATACGATCCATCGCTTGAACTAGCACCTTTGGATCATGGGAAGTATGGTTATGAGAGTTGATCATCTAATTTGTTGTTGAATAGAGTGAATTGAACTTAGAACCCATGAATGGGTATTCGGCCGTGAGCTTTGGATGGGGGTTAATTGCTCAATTTGTTGTGCATATTGATCCACTCACAAGAGTATGTTCTCAAGTCTATGGGTAACCTGAAGATGTGAGCCGTTCATTGTAATTGTCTTCAAATCTACTTCAATTGAACCAGGAACTGCAAGTGAGCATCCAAGGATGAACTAAGGGAGGAGTTTATGAAGCTCCATTGCGTGCGAGTCGAATATGGTTAATAATCTAGCATCACGAGGCTCTTAGAAGTTGGAATTACTAGATGGATCATTGTGGTTGTTTGCGAAATGATGAGAATTGAAGATTGAACCCATGAAAGGGCATTCGAGCATTAAAGGATCATTTGTGAGGTTTGGTAGTTCGAATGTCCACTCCAGTGAAAATCTGAGTAGCCGTAGCCTTTATACGTGTGCTATGTGGTAGTTGTTAATGTGGTCCTTGGTATTCGCTGATTGTTTGATTTTCGCTTGAATGAATGACGGATTAGATAGTTTAGTCGTTCAGTTAGACGTATTTACTTGCTGAACTACGGCTCACCCCTTAATTGTTGAAACTTTTCAGATATCCAGGTTTCCGCGACTAAGGATGATTGCGATAGTATTGGAACATATCTAAGAAGATATAGAGAGTATTCAGATTTAGATGTCACCTTCGTTTCATCCCAGTGTATATGTTATTTCTAAAAAGGATGTAATGAATGCTCCTTATGTATAAAAATGTATGTATTTTTCAATTTGCCAAGTGCTCTTACTATCTACTGTATGCTATAGTGAAACCTAAGAGGCCGTACCTTTTAAGTGTGCCTATCCTATGCATGCACTTGTCTTTGTTTTGGGTTGTCCATTCCCTGTTGTTAGTCTGATTAGCTTTCGCGTGTGCCCTCTAATATCTATAATATCAAATTAAAGCAGAAAGCATAGAAGGTAATTAGGTAACAAGCCACGGTCAGTATAGCTCAAGCTAGGGCCGCAACCTTTGCTAGCCGAAAAATAAAAAGAAAATAAAAACAAAAAATAAATATTAAAAATTTAAACAATTGTAAAAATTCATCCATGTTAACATCGATCATATTACGTAGGATGGTCAGCATCTGTGTCAACGATTTCCAATCAAAATTGGCCGGATAAACTGAATTAACACAAATACAAAAGGTTTAGAATTAAATTAATTAAATTAAAAAATTTGAGACTAAATTGATACTAATAAATATTTAGTATTTTTTCAGTACATTTCGCGTTAGCAAATTGATGTGATTCTAAGGAGGTTGGTGAGTCAAAAGAAAGACGGAAAAAGAGAAAAAGGAGCTGCATTGAAGGGAATTTCAACCATAAAGTAAAGAAAATATAAGAGAGAGAGAGAGAGAGAGAGAGAGAGAGAGAGAGAGAGATTTGTGAAGGGGACTCTAGAAAATGGGGAAAGGGCAGAGAACAATCATTTCTCGGGGGGAACAAGATTTCGCCGTGCAACCTCGCGAAATCGATGAGGGCCTTTTTTTTTTTTGTCGGAAGATGAGGGCCTGTTGACTGGCCACGCTTGGTGCCCAAATTTTTAGCAGCTTAGTATCCTAAAAAATCTCCAATTTTAATTTTTTTTATCTCAATTTATCTTTTGTCTCATAAAAAAAATTTCAACTTTAGGTTCAGTCTCAATTTACACTAATTTTTTTAACCACAAAAAACCCTTAACATTAGGTCATGTCACTACACGAAACTTTTTTTTGTCATATGAAAAACCCCAAACTTTATGTCTTATCCACATTTTACGGTCCGATCTTAATTTTAACCTAAAATTTTTATAGTCTCATAAAAAGTCACGAACTTTTATTTGTCATTAAACCTCCGCCCAAACTTCTCGTTGACAATCGAGAATTAGAAAACTCTCAAGCATGAGCTATTCGAGCGTCTCGAGCGCAAGCTCTCTGACCGTGAAAGATGAAACATTCTCAACCATAGAAGATCGAGAGAAAAATCACTAAGATGATTTTGATGGATACTTATTGGAGATAGACTTAAGACTCAAGTGAATGTCGGTGATCTTTTAGAGACCAAAAAAAAATTAGAGTAAAATTGAAACTAGACCTAAAGCTGAGATGAGACAAAATAATTTAGGATAGAATTGGTACTAGACCTAAAGTTAGAAGTTTTATATGAGACACAAAAAGTTTATGGTGGAATTTGGATTGGACCTAAAGTTAAAGTTTTTTATGGAACAAAAAAAAGCTAGGTAGAACTGGAAGTGCATATAGAAATATGAAGGTAAAATTGGGATAATAGCTAATGGTGAAGATCTTTTAGGATTTTAGGTCAATTTTGAGGTAGAACAATGACACGCTTTTCTTTAATTTGTACTTAGGAATTCGTTCCTCGTTTATTCATGCTGACATTTTGAGAAGAGCATCATTACATTTGGGGTTCCGACTTGACCAAAGGGTACAATCAGTTCGCTTTACTATGGCTAGATCACAACTTTGTCCCAGTAGTTTAGAAACCATACTTGTCATCATATTTGGACCATTCGTGTTCGTCGTTTTCGTGCATTATTTCTGCAAGAAGTAATCATAGGATCCTGTAAATGTAGCATAATTTACACGTGAGCCAGCCAGGATTTAACATGAGATAAATTTTCAAATTTGTATCGATGTGTGATATATTTACTCCAAACTTTCTCTTGTGATATCCTAAATTTGTATATGTGTGGTACATTTACTTAAAAATTTGAGGTAAATGTATCGGATGCCTACAAGTTTTGGAGTTTTTTTTTTATAGGTAAATATGTCACACGAGTATAAGTATGGAGTTTTGGTGTCACAAAATTGTTAGGGATAAATGTGTCACACGGATACAAATTTGAGTCTTTTTGTGCCATAATTTTTTTAAAGATAAATGTGTCACACTAGATATAATTTAGGGTTTTTGATGATTTTTTCTCCAAACTTTTAATTTGTATTCCCTCCATACTCAAAACACATATTTACTTCCCAACCCTACACCCATATTTTCTTCTCCCTCTATCTTCCTGTACTCTCTCTCTCTCTCTCCTCTAGTTGCTGTTACCATCGTTGCTCGATGCCACCTTTGCTACCTCTTGCCGTTGAGCACCTTGCTTTGACGAGATGCTTTATCTCCCTATCTCATGGAGCTTGCGCCTTGCGGCTATGGGAGTTTGAATAAGCTGCAGATGTTGTTTGCTAACACTATCATATAGAGGGGTGAATAGGTGATTATAATCAAAACTTGATAAAATAATGTGGAAATAAAAACTCAAAGTTTGATAGAAACGGATATAGAGAACAAAATTGTACAGTGCTTCTACCAGACAATAAGTATATGTGAGTAAGAGAATAGAAGACGATGCACAATAGTTTATAGTGGTTCGACTTTTGGTAAATCTTATGCCTACTCTCTTACAGCAACAATCCACTAGTCGGATTCCACTAAGTAATGAAATAAGAGATCACAAAAAAAAAATGTGATGGCTTGAACACAAATACTTCAACAGAAGCGAGTCTTGCTTCTACAAAAACTATCTTACTCTATACACCTTTGAACTTTGTATAACACATCTCAAAAGATCTCACTTGATAACCTCAAAAAATATAATTTAGAATATGAATAGCTCTCTCAAAATATGGATGACAAACTCTTGATATTTCATACTTCTCTTTGAACCTTGTGCTCGTTAAATACTCGTCATTACCTAAGCTTCCCGCTGGATAGAATCACACCAAGGATCAATATTCAAACTAGCCATTGACAGATTAACAAATAAAGTTCACACAACTATTGAGGTTGAAAGACTTAAGATGAGAGGATTTGGTCATCCATACAATCAAACCCTATAATCCACAAATCAAGCTTCTAAGAAAAGAAATTATCTATGAGGTGATTGCCAATCAATTAAGATTCCTCACTTGGAAAGTTATGAGAATATCTTTTAGATTGCTGGTCAATCAATATAACTTAGGAAAGAAATACCAACCAGATCATTAACAGAGATATTTTATTGAATAACCAATTAAGAATGAGTTTATAAAAACTTTGAGGATGTCATGAAGATTCATAATATATCTCACCAAAGATAATTGAATATAACTTGAGTGAGAATGCTTCTGTCCACGAAACCTGCTTCTGTAAGAATATAAGCAATTAGCAGATTGTAAATATAAGGCGTAATGATATATTTATAAAGTGTCCTCAGAATATTTCAGAAAGTCTTTTCAACATATTATAGTAGTTTCATTTCCTTCAAATATCTAATAAAATTTCTCAACAGCAAACTCAATATCAATAGCAATGGCCTCGATCGCAGGACTCATGAGAGCCCGGCGAGCTTCGTGAAAGAGCTTGCAACTACCACACGAGCTCTGTCACAAAGCTTGCAGAGACCAAACTAGTCCACATCAGTTCGCCCGACCTTGATCTAGACCTGATCTTAAGCAGAGATCGTCGTCATGTTAGAAATAACAGTGTTCTTCATACAAGGTTCCGCAAACTAACACGTCATTCTTGAGTCTGAAGTCGGAAATAGTCGAGGATGGCAGGGGGATGGCGGTCGACCTGTGATTGGATTGAACTAAAATGGTAGTGGAGGGAGCAGTTTATGTTTAAGGTTACGATTTTTTGGGGGGAAGGACAGTATGAAAGCGAAGAATGACAATCTCCGCAAATAAGTGGGATCGTGAAGATGCAAATTGATATGAAAATGTCGAAGTCCGCAAATAAGTGGAATCGCTTAGATTCAATGAATAAATAAGTCAAAACTCCATCATCGCAGTCGGCGCGCACGCCCCAACCCGATCAAGGCAAGTACACTTGTAATACTTCCAAAAAAAAGAAAGAAAAAGGTAAACTTGTAAGATCTCTTCCGGACTACGAAGACAAAACAGCTTCTTCTGGGAAAGCAGTCAAATTTCTGCTACAGAGAGATTGGAAATGATGCAAAATTGAACAAGTTTGGCCTAACTTTGAAATTAGAGATTATTTGTAGTTGGAATACTCTATTTGATCGATAAGTTTAATGAACAATAATCTGAAGCATTACATTTTCTGGTGCGATCACCTTTCCGATGGAACAATCAAAGAGGGGGGTCCGTTTAAATTTACTGCCTTTTCTGAGGGTCGCAAGAGTTGTTACCCACATCGTGATCAGGCTTTGGATGATTCTTTGTTCTTGGCATTGTTATTCCTTAAAATAAACCATATTGGGTGGTGTGCCAAAAATATGCTTTGTAGGAATTTAATTGACGACGAAACACCTTTCACTAAAAGTCGTTCTTCGTTTATATATATATATAAGAGGAGACAAGCTTTATGGCGATTTTTAGATAGTATATGTCATTGGAGCACAAGGAAATCAATAGATATACTTCAACAAACTTATTCAACGTTAAAGTATAGAACACCGCACGAAAATTTAATTGATGATAAAGCAACATGACATCAAGATATAACACCAAAATGTAATTAATGACGAGATATTTGGAAACTACAGCTAAGATACATGCCAGAATTTAATCAACAATGAGATATGTGAAAACTACAACTACAACTATGATAAAGGAATTGACAGATAACTGAAAAATAGCAACTAAGTCTGTTTGTGACGCGGGGGTACAAAGAGTGCTATTTGCCTATGTGGCTAATCAAAGCCTATAATCAACCGTTATGGACAGAGGTTACAAACGGTCATAAAAAAAAAAAATAATTTCCTAGTGGCGGTTACAAGAAGTTACATTATCTATTAGCTCTTATTATCTAGAATACTTATTTATAAGAAGTTACAACAATCCTAAAACAGCGACAATAAAAAGGTGGATACTTCAATTGCTAGATATTGATATTGATGATTTTGTCAATTGACTTCAATATCCTCATCGATAACTTTCACTATGCGTGTCGTCGATAACTTCAATGGCGAGTTCTCGATTTTCTTCAAACTGCTAAGAATTTTGTTCACAAATGGTCAAACTCTAATCTCGTCGACTAAGTCTATAACTTGTTGATGATCACAAAAATTTGGCCATATTTGTGTAAACAAGTTTTGTAATTGACTTTGCACGGCAGTGGCAATACTCCCATTCTCATCAAGATATTATAATTCGCCTCTCCTCTTGCAGGCAGTAGCCAGTACGCCATGTTTGATCATGAAAAATGAATTAGATTGAAAACGAACATGACCACGAGGGAAGGAGTGATGATGACACCCGGAATGCGATCAAATGCCCTCCAATAATCTGGCTATAAGTTTGCAGCAAGTCAAAATTCAATCTGAAAGTTTAACTTTTCATGAAATAGAAGTTAGGTTACCAAATATCCGATCTCATACAGCCACCAGAATCCGATTGTTAATCGCGTTTGAACTTTATACTCAATTTTTGAGAGCTTCCTATGGAAGAGCAGAAAAAAAGAGATTGATGAGTCGGCATGAGACCAGGCATTCCTTCAGCTGAAGTGAATCCAGCTTTTGAAACGAGGATGGTGGCAGCTCGAGGATTTGCACTGGAGGTAAGAATTTTTGAATATGTATTCTCGCGGAGGTATTTTCAAATGCAAGATGGTGCGAGAAACAAGCCTCCAGAATCACGCCAAAACTGAAATGCTTTTAACTACATGTCCTGGTAAAGTTGTCTGAATTATTAATGGTTTACAAGCATTTGTCAGCAAAAACCCTTAAGCAAATCAATTTGTTTAGCACAGTAAGTTACTAGTTTGAGTTTGATGTCAGATGATAGTAGTGGGTGATTCCATCTGTTATTTGCATCCTCAGAGAGGCCGCAAGACCCCACCACCACGGCATTCCGGGTAAGACACCAGTGTTAGCGTGAACGCCGCCTAGCTCTGGCGCGAACGCCACGGTTTGAACCCATGACCTCCAGGTCATAGAGCTCTTACCAACTAGGCCACCAGCCGGTGGGTCATCTATTTATTATTATTATTATTATTATTATTATTATTACTACTACTACTACTACTACTACTACTACTACAGCCGCAAGGGCTCATGCGATAGCCCAATTACCGCACGGCCCCAATCATGGCTCAGGCCCTTTTTTTTAAATATTAATTTTTTTTTATTTTTTTATTATATTATGTTTATAACATTTATAATTATAAAAATTTGTAAATGTATTTATTATTATTTTGAAGCTTATTTTTGTAACATAATTATCAATAATTAATTAAACAATTTATTAAGTTATATTTAATTAGTATGTAAATAATTAATAATTAAATTTATATAATTATAAATATTTTAAATATAAAATAATTAACTACAAGTAAAAAATATGAAATTATTAATAATTAATTGAATAATCTATTAAGATATATGTAATTAATTTGATTAGTATGTAAATAATTAAAAAAATATTCACTGGCCCCATGCTGCAACATTTTTTTAGTTTCATATTTTTTACGTGTCTTTAGTTATTTTATATTTATAAAATATATATTTAAATAAATTTGAAAATATACTTTTTTATTTTGAAGCTTATTTTTATAAGGTAATTAATTAATTTAAAATTTTATTAAAATATATGCAATTAATTTATTTAGTATATAAATAATTAATTAACAAAAAAAGTACTTATGAGACTCGTGCAGTAGCATTTTTTTAAATTTCTTATTTTTACGTGTTTTAATGATTTTATATTTATATAAATTTGCAAACATAAATTTTTTTATTTTGAAGCTTATTTTATAACATAATTATCAATAATTAATTAATATTTTTAATTTCATATTTTTTTATTATATTATATTTATAACATTTATATTTTTACAAATTTGAAAATATTATTGTTATTATTATTTATTTTGAAGCTTATTTTTATAACATAATTATCAATAATTAATTGAATTTTTTAATTTCGTATTTTTGTTATATTATATTTATAACATTTATAATTATATAAATTTGTAAATATAATTTATTATTATTATTTTGAAGCTTATTTTATAACATAATTATCAATAATTAATTAAAAATTTTATTAAGATATATGTAGTGAAATTTAATTAGTATTTAAATAATTAATAATTAAATTTATATAATTGTAAATATTATCAATATAAAATAATTAAAAACAAGTAAAACATATGAAATTTAAAAAAATGCTGCTACACGAGCCTTGTAAATATTTTTCATTAATTATTTACATTCTAATTAAATTAATTACATATATCTTAATAAAATTTTCAATTAATCATTGATAATTACATCATAAAAATAAGATTCAAAAAAAAAATTAAATTTACAAATTTTACATAAATATATATGTTATAAATATAAAATAATTAAAATGACATAAAAATACGAAATTAAAAAAATGTTGCAGCATGGGCCCCCTAAATTTTTTTATTAATTATTTACTTACTAATTAAATTAATTACATATATCTTACTAGGTTATTCAATAATTTTTGATAATTATGTTATAAAATAAGTTTCAAAATAAAAAAATATTTACAAATTTATATAAAATAAATTTATAAATAATAAAATAATTAAAAACACATAAAAAATAATAAATTTAAAAAATGCTGCCGCATGGGCCTTGTAAATATTTTTTATTAATTATTTGCATATTAATTAAATTAATTACATATATTTTAATAAATTTTTAATTAATTATTAATAATTACGTTATAAAAATAAGCTTCAAAATAATAATAAAGTACATTTACAAATTTATATAATTATAAATGTTATAAATATAATATAATAAAAAATACGAAAAAAGGGGGCCTGAGCCATGATTGGGCCCGTGTGGCAATTGGGCTGCGCACTGGCCTAGACGGCAATTAAATTGCCACTCGGGACTGGGCCGGCATTTTAAGTTCCACGCGAGCTCCGTTTTGGTAAATATATATTTTTTGGCCCCAATTTCGTAAATAATTTATTTTTTTAGCCTAATTTAGAAAAAAAAAAAAAAAAAACCCAGAAAACATCTTTTTCTACGTACATCTTTGATTGCATGACAGCGTCGAGATTCAGTGACTTGTTCATATCAGTTGTCTGACCTTTTCGCGTTGAGATCGAGTGTACTTCTAAGCCAATAATTCCTTCCGCAAGAACTATAAGTAATTCACACAAGAGGATAAGCTGTTTAACAGATGCCCCAGCGTTGATGATCTCAATCTTTCCAGAACTGTCAAACGAAACAAGAATCAAGGTTTCAATCATAGATTGTATGCATTAGGTTTGGAGTTCTTAAAGCTAGCAAAACAATACGTTTGGGTTTTGGAGAGCTCAGCTACTTTGATATGTCTCATTTATTATGTATCAGCTTCAGCAAGACTGGTCACCCAGTTTAGACTAGCAGAGAAGGAATGTTGGCTTTAAAGTCTGCTTCGAAAGAGAAAATCTCCTTATTAAAAGCCAAATGAAACTAGGATTGGGATATTTGCGGGAATAGACTTAGTATGGATCTGACCTCACGGTAAAATATAATATATATATATATATATATATATATAGTAGAGTGAGTGTAACACCGATTGTAAGTATGGCATATCTCAAGAGGGATAATTGTCTAAAATGGCCTCAATATATTGTACAACGATCAATTCAATCATAAATATTTTAATAATGTCAATTTAGTCTTCAATCTTTTAAAGTTTTTCCCATTTAGTCCTACACCTAATATTTAGATAATTGGCTACAACGACTATATCGACAAATTGTCAAAATATTTAAAACTAAATTTACAAAACTTGAAAAGGTTGATTACTAAATTGACAATGCGGCCTTGGCATTGTGGCCTTTGGAAAACCTCGTATTAAATTGTTAAAGAGGGCCCTCGTCTCGAGTTTCATTATTAAATATGTGCGTTGGGCCCATGCAAGCTAACTGGATCAGTGACAAAATCTTGAATATTAATGTTTTAGAGACTTTGCGTGGTGGGCTCAGACACGGGCTCGTTAGAGAATGCCTAACTGGGACTCCTGTTAAACTTTTATTTATTTATTTATTTAAAATAAGGCACACAACGTTGATTCGTACTTTTGTTACATGGGCCGCTTATTATAAATCATGTACTCACTAAACATCGAACGATTCACCACCTACAAATTACCACATGGCTGGATCTCATTTGGGGTGCATTTGTTTGAGTGACAGTATTCTCTGCGAATTAGTTTTCGGATTTTCACCCGTTTGGTTCGTTGAAAATGATTTAGTCAACGAAAACCACTTTTCGGTCAATCAAAAATTCATGCACAAAATTATGAAAATGAATTCCTAATTTAAAGAGGTGAAAATACTTTCCGAAATTGCTCCTCTTGAATTTTTTAAATTTTTAATGTTTTACATTGTAAATTTATTTTGTAAGTTATCTTATTTTATTGTTTTACTTTATTTATTTTTCTTTTGTTTTCTCTTTCTTTTTCCTTCTTCCTTTGCAAGTCACTAGGCCTCGGCTATAGCTTGTTTGCTGGCTCGGTGAACCGGAGCTTGCATGTGCTTGTCGTAGGCCGATAGCGGTGGAGGAAGAAGAAAAAAGAAAAAAAAAAGAAACAGAAAAGAAAAGAACAAAAAGTAGAAAAAAAATATTTAAATTTTGGTTGTTGCCTGAGTTAAAGTGATGAATTGAAATCATTGCAAATACAGGAAAATATTTTTAGTGACATACCACCAAACAAATGAAAACTAATCATTTTTTTTAAAATAATTTCTCGAAAAGTATTTTCAACGACCATCACTGAACTTGGTAGGAAAAAAAAAAGGAAAGAAAGAAAAGACAAAAAGACAAAAGAAAAATTTATTTAAAAAATTATTTATGTCAGCATCAATCATCTTACATGGCACTATTAGTGTCCACGTCAGCGATTTCTAGTTAAAAAATTGATTATATGAACTTAATTGGCAAACCGTGAAAATATTTAGGACTTCATTGGCAAAAGTGAAAGTTCAGGATAGCGAAAGTGCACTAAATTTAGGATATTTTGAACAATTTTCTCCCGATTGTACACACCCAACAAATGTAAGATCTTCATTTAGGATGATAACTGTGAACATTAAGGCTTAACCACGTGTGCAAAATGGCAAAAACCCAAAGACTTCCTGTGGAAGGCATTGACCGAATCATGGAAAAGATAGACGGGATCCAAAAGGGGATCACTTGAGATTGGTGCCAAGATTCGTATCCACAATTTTTCTTTAGTTATGATTATCAAGCTTGTTCAAGCCAAAACCCATTTGACTATTCGTTTGGGTTATTCTTTCTAAGTTCATTCCAAGCTGGATATTTCTGTATAGTTTGAAGGACATCAAACCAGGTTGTCCTGTCTGCCAATACAAACGGGCTTTCAAATGGAAAAGAGAAGTCCCTCAAAATAAATCGCAAAGTTTTGACTCCCAACTCGCCCGGAGAAGACATGGGATGCGATATAAGGGGAGATGAGATTCATTTGCAAATTGTAATATCAATTATACATATAATTTTAGAAGAATATCATGCTTTATGGAGGTCTAACATTAATATGTGATGAAAATAAGTTATAAAGTTATATTTCCTAAGCGCACAGAAGATAAATAGAAAAAGGTGACTTTCATCATGTAACGATGGAAGCTCTAGTGGAAATAAGTCAATCAGAAAGATAGAAAATGTAACTAAATAAAATAAAAACGCCTATGTTTTAATAAATTATATAATGAGGAGCTATAATTTTATTAAATTATATATTTATTTCTCCAATTCAGTGAATTAATTTGTTTTCGTAATTTTATAATACACTATAGCAAATTACTTGAATAAAATCAGTTATGCTTTGACTAGGAAGAATATATTTGTCACTAACATGTGTTTTTGAAGTGGAACTTATTAAGTGTGAGTTAAAACGAATGTCGTTTTTCTGTTATATGTTTTTTTTTTTTTGGTATCGAAGGTGTCCGGGCCAGCGTCCGTACGGATCGCGCACCTCGACTAATCCTCTAGCGCAGCATCCCAAACAAATGCTATATGTTTTTCTGTTATATGTTGATAATATAAATTGTAACCTTTTCTGTTACTAGTCTGATTGAAATACATTAAACTTACATGAAATCTCTTCACCTAATAGAGTAACATATACTGCAAAATATGTATTAAACTCTATTTGTTTCATTAAATTCATAACGTACATTTTCAGTAACTATATCACATAACAATAGAATTAAGATTCTTTCTTTGTAGTTATTTTTCAAGTTAAAACTCGAATATTTGAATTGATGACGAAAAAAAGACAAAAGTTCTATTAAAAAATTAAAAATCGGGAACTTTGCCCTTTTCAATTTTTTCAGCATATTCTTCTTCATCATTGTCATACACTTTGATGCGCTGGATCTAACTACAGTAACAAAATAACTCATAATTAAATGAACACTACTGTATTTTTTAATAACATATCCTCAGATTGTTCTAGTTCTGTTTAGATTTTTATTAGAAGGGTTTCTTTATTTAAGCTATTATAATCTGTCCAAAAGTAGATCTCATCATTTAAGTCTAGATTCAAAGATGTCCTCTCATTACATAATAACTCGATAAGAGACTGAAATTAGTGGATGACAAATTATTTTAAGCTAAAAACTTATTGGCACATGATGAAACAATGACATGCAATATGCCACTGTTGACACTTGATTTTTAGCCAATTTTATTTTTAAAATTTTTTTAAAAAAATTCATAAAAATTCATAAAATTGAAAAAATTAACTTTGGGAACCTCAGCCCGGCCTAGAGGACCAATTTTGAGAAAAAAAATAATTTTTCATATCTTCAGTATTTTTCTACATTTTATTTTCAAAAATTCATAAAAAAATCAATAAAAATTAAGAAAATTGAAAAATCAACTTTGGGACCTTGGCCAAGCTTAGGGAACCAATTTTGACCAAAAAATAATTTTTCATATTTTCAGCATTTTTATTTTCGAAAATTCATAGAAAATCAAAAATATGAGAAAATGGAAAAAAATCAACTTTAGAAACCTTGACCAAGCATAGGGGAGGTGTGTCAAAAATTGTGAAGAGATTTGGACTTAAAGAAATATTTCTCCAGGGACTGAATTGCAAATACTTAAAATCTCAGGGACTAGAGTGCAAATACCTAACACTTGAGAGATTATTTTGTAAATAACAAAAAAAAGAGTTAGTGGAGAAATTAGAATAGAGAAGGGAAGATAGAGAAGAGGAGATGGAGAAGGGAAGATGGAGAAGAGGAGATGGAGAAGAAAAGATGGGAATAGAGAATCGAAAATGAGATAATAAAGAGTTAGTGGAAAAATTAGAATGGGAGATAGATGGTAGGTTATAAAAAGAGGAAGAAGTGAGCTTGGAAGGAGGACTTTTTTTTTAGAGAGAAAATTTTGGATGTTTGAAAGGGTTTTGGGAGATTGAAGAAAAATTTGAGAGAAAGAAAATACCAAAAAGAGAGAGAGAATTTTGAAGATGGTGGGAATTTAAAACTAGGGGGTTATCATCACCAATTCTTTTATCGATCAACACAAATCAAGAGTTCATCCCCGTCATTCGAGCCGCATCTTAATCCACAAGGTGATACAAGGTCCGAATTCAGCAATCAAATCCGTCAAATCAGGTAACGATCCTAGCCATTAAAATCTTTGAGAATTTCGTTGTCCAAATGGATTGATTTAAATTTCGATTATGTCATGTCGTACTCGTATGTCTCCATATACACATGTCGCATTCGTACTACAATATTCTGTATTTTTTGCTTAATAAATCCAAACCCCAGAATGGGAAGGCTGACCCACCCGTTGGAGGTTCTGTATATATTGCCTTTACTTTCTTCAATTTAATTCTTGCACTATCAAACCTAGAACGGGTAGGCCAAGCCAAAGCTGAATCCCTCGTTGAAGGTCATTTATTTACCGCATTTAATTTTTGCAATTTAATTTTTGCACCATCAAACCCCAGAATGGGTAGGCCGAGCCAAGGCCGAGTCCCTCGTTGGAAGTCCTTTGTTTATCGCATTTAATTTATGTAATTTAATTTTCGCACTATCAAACCCCAGAATGGGTAGGCCGAGCCAAGGCCGAGTCCCTCGTTGGAGGTCCTTTGTTTATCGCATTTAATTTCTGTAATTTAATTTTCGCACCATCAAACCCTAGAATGGGTAGGCCGAGCCAATGCCGAATCCCTCGTTGGAGGTCCTTTATTTACCGCATTTAATTTCTGTAATTTAATTTTTGCACCATTAAACCCCAGAAAGGGTAGGCCAAGCTAAGGCAGAGCCTCCCTGTTGGAGGTCCTTTATTTGCTAAATTTACTTTCTGCAATTTAATTTCTGAATCATCAGACCCTAGAATGAGTAGGCCGAGCCACCTGCTTGAGGTCGCAACACTACACAGAAGTCGTTAGCTCATTTCCTCTTCCGGCTTCAGAGAATTTTTAATGCTTTGAAAATACCAAAAAATGTCATTCACATGCATTCCATCTAAAAAGTGAAATATAAAAGAGATCATCTCACTAGAACCTTAGGAGTAAACCAAGCCTGAGTTGCCAAATTAGGATATCCATGAAATTAAGGTACCGAAAGGGCATTAGTTTCAATTAACTAGTGTAACCAAGTCTCCGAACTCATAATCTCTGGTTCGTAGAAGTAATTTAGTTCTCCCGCTAATTTGCTTAGGTTTCTAATCGACCTACCAAAATGATTAGTGGCGATTCCAAATTCTGAAATCATTTGAAAAAAAACCAAAGTTGCGATTCGGTAGAACTTGGGAGGGTCTGTATTAGGTTAGTTAATCCAATTAACCTGATAATCCGTTAACTTGGGAATTTTCCACCGATCAAAAAAATTTTCTGGTCGCGACAGCTTGGCGACTCCGCTGGGGATCAGAAGTTTTAAATTTTCGAAAAAAGAAAGCACCAATTGGAGTACTTGAATCTTTTCGAAATTTTAAAAGCCTTAGTGGACTTAGGCCAATGAAAATTTCATAGATATCTCGCTTTTGGCGATCTTGTTTGAAACTCATTCTATAGGTGTTAAATGATTTTGCAGAATAGGAGTTATAAGGGGTGGAGTGAGTGTTGACATGTCTTGTGCAGGATTGGAGTTTGGGTTGATTGTTTATTTCTCGCAATATAGAAGCGTTGTTTTGATACCAATTGCTATGCATGTCTTGCATATTCTAAGGATCACGACACCTGCACACACAAGCGTCTAAACCCAAGTCGCGAAATTTTTTCCTAGGTAGCCATAGATAGGGATCGAATATGCAAGCTCTTGCGTCAATTGCGCTTGGGTTGACCATATTTCATCCCGCTCATTATTTGAATTGATAATTCTTCCCACTTGATGTTTGATTGCACTTGTGGGTAAAGTTGTCAACTCAGATAGTGGGAGCCTTTTTAGGTTCATACCTGTGTCTCCTTTTTATTTTCTAGAGTCCACTCCTCACTTGTCTCATTCGCATGTGAATTGGATGGTTAGTATACCTAAAACCAAAAAAAAAAGGTCTGGTTAGTGAGGTTTTCTTACCTTGATCCTGTAATTAGTTCTGCATATTTTAAGTGCTACATACCATGCATATCATGCATCACATCATAGGAAAACCATTTATCTTATAATCTGACTTGAGGTACCCTTAGTAGTTGCCGCACCCATCAACCTTAGTTCTTTAATCCAAATTTCAGATGTTGTATTTCCGCATCTTCCCTCGTCCCCTCTAGACTTGATGTATTAGGGATCTTTTGGGATGTATCTATATATTTTTTTAAGGTTTTTTGTAGATTGGTGTGGCAACGACTTTCATTCCAATCATTGAGCGATTATAGCCAATTGCATAATTTCCTTCGAAAGAAATCTGGATTAAAACTCCATAATTGACCTTTTTGGTCAAATAGGAGTATTTAACCCTTATTTCACCAATAGAAAATATGGAATTGGGCTAGTGCATTTACATTGCATACCCATTCATTTTGCATTATAACCCGTGATAATTAATTTTAGCACATTCTTCCATATTCAAAAATAGATGGGGAAATCGAATATCAAAGTCATCCCAGTCCCACGCAAGGAGCTCACAGCATGGTGGAGCCGCCTCAACCCGGACAACCAGGCCTACATAAAAGAACGCTTAGGGCATTTAGTGGATCTCATCAAGGTGGATTACCAACCCGCTCTCATTAAGGCATTGGCGAAGTTTTGGGATTCAAAGACTCTAACCTTCGACTTCCGAGGACTGGAGATTACACCCACCCTGGAAGAGTATACGACCATCATTGGAGTGAAATTTGATGACCATATTGTACAGCCACTATTGGGGAAGGATTCTACCATAGCCTTATCCAAATTCCTCCACCTAAAAATCACCGAGATCGAGAAAATTCTCAAATCCAACTCTGGTAAGTTTACGCTCTCATTTCTTTATAACAACTACTCATCACTCCCAATCGAAGCTGGTCTTAAACCGGCTAGAATCTTCATCCTGGCTTTTTCGCTTTCGTCTTATTCCCTACTTCTGGGACCACATTCGATCCTTCCATAGTTCATGTCGCCAAACAAGCATGTTATCGCTGGAACTACTCCTACATGATTTTAGCCGAGACTTTCCTTTCCTTGAGTCGTTTTCAATTCACCCAAAAGGGTACTTTCCAAGCTTCCAATGGCCTTCTCTACATGTGGTTCACCTCACACATCAAAACCTTCAATCTACGCGTCGGATGTTATGAAATTAGTCGACATATCCACCCATTGGGATCCTTCCTGAAGTGTCAATCCTCTGTTGAGAAACTGTCCTTTAAAGATTGGATGAAATTACTAGGAGACTTAGAGCCAAAACAGCTTCGCTGGCGACTAACTTGGCCCAGGATCTTAGAAGCCCGTATCACGGGAATAGATGGGAACCCTATCCCCTTACTAGGCTGTACAGGTGGAACTGCCTATTATCCTATCAGGGTAGTGAGACAGTTCGGTATGTTACAGGAAGTCCCACCAGCAGTTTATCCCGACAGTTTCGCCTTCGATTTGCCCCAAGGCGGGCTCACTAAGGAGACTAAGACACTGTACCAGGCCAAGATCGACCTCATAATCCACACCCTGAAGAACTCCCCATTACAGGACGTAGAGTGGCCAGATTACCTGGACGAGGAGATGAACGTCCACCGGGCATCCAAGGAGTACATCAAGATGTTCAAGGAATACCGACAGTCCATGGTGGAACCATACGTACCTGACTACATCGTCCCGTACCTGCCCGGAGTGGAGCCGTACATACCAGAAGACATGGGACCGCCGCTAGCCGAGGAGGACGAAGACCTGCATGTGTGGGACTTGGGTGGATCAGAGATCGTCAAGGATGCCTTAGCCTCCAAGCGCCTCCGGACTACATAGACGATTTCCCCATTTAATTTTGATGTTATCTTCATCTGTAATAAGCTTGTGACATTTGCATATATGATCATTCATCATGATTTTCTTAAGTAAATAATTATCACGGGTTATTCGCCTTCTTAATAGTATTTCATTCACGTTTAATGAGTAGAAAGACCGTTTACATGAGGCTAAGGCTCATGATTGAGTCTTTCCTCCCATTAATCAAGTATGAACATAGTATTGAGGAGGTTTTAGATTTCTGAACTTTCTCTCTCTACTTGCGAGTTTCTGACTTCCTATCTCAAATCAGGTGATAATTTATAGTCACAAGGACTCGTAGCAAAACGAGAAAACTGAGAATGGAGCACGAAGAACTGACTCCCAGAGTGGCCAATCTCGAAAACCAGATAAATATGATAGCCGCCATGATGGCGAAGATAAAGGCAATGATGACCGCCACGCAGGTGAAGTCCTCCAACGCTCCTGAGGCTAATCCGTTTGTAAATCCCAATACATCTACTGGCTCAGACATCAATCAAACCGCTAGCACAGAGCCCGAGAAGGAAGCACCCCCTAGGGCCCCTCCAATCGTAGTTGATTTGGAGAAGGAAAAGAAAGAGAAACCCTCGGCCAAGACGGAAGAAGACGCGAGGAGGCTGGCAAAGATCGAAGAATGTCTTAGTAACCAAGGATACGAGTTGGCTCGGTTTGACAAAATCACACCGTTTGCTAAGATAGAAGTTCCAGCTGGGTACAAGGAACCTGAGTTTGTGAGAAAATACGACGGGACAGGCTGTCCCCGAGCTCATTTGAAATACTACTTGCGTAAAATGGCACATTATTCTGATTATGTCCCGCTGCTGATGAACACATTCCAAGAGAGTCTGTCTGGCGCTGCACTGGCGTGGTTTATCGAGCTCGACATGGAAGAGTATGACAGTTGGGAGGACCTGGCTGAGGAATTCCTTCACCAATACAAGTTCAACACGGCTACAGCTCCTACCAGGGAAGACCTATTGAGGACCTTGAAAGGAAGGAATGAGTCTATACGTACTTTTGCCCAGAGGTGGCGAGCGATAGCTACCCAAGTCAAACCAGCCATCCCGGAGGAGGAGTTGGTGGATCTGTTTTTGAAGACATTACCGCTCGAGTACTTCGAGAAGCTTAATACCTCAGGTTGTCAAACTTTCGCACACCTCATCAGGGTAGCTGAGCGTCATGAGTGGGCTCTAAGGGAGAAACGTGTACCAGAGCCGTCATTCAAGCGGCCATATCCAGCCAAGAGAGAAAGGGAGAATGCAGGCGATGTCGCTTTTGTGCCAAACCCGCCGAGGCCAAAGAAGTTTTCAGAATCCACCCCTACCCAAGGTGGCTCGTCAGGACCGGCTTCAAAGAAGTTCGAGGCTAAGAGAAGAACCGCACCGTCTTTCACTCCATTGCCTCGTCCGCTATCGAAGCTGTTACCTATGCTGCTGGAAGGGCGCCTAGTCGCCAAGGAACCCCGAGACCGAATCCGCCGAGATTCCCGGGGTTCAACGAGACCCAGTCGTGCGCCTATCACATGGGCGAAAAAGGGCACAACGCAGATAACTGTCTCGTGCTCAAATACAAGGTGCAGGCACTGATAGATGGAGGAGTATTGGAGTTTGATAAGACGGAACCAAATGTGCAACAAAATCCCCTACCGGATCATGAGAAAGTGAACGCTATATGGGATGAGAATGACATGGACGAGTTGGAATTTATGGCCGATGTTACCAAGCTGCAAGAGGTGTTAGATCTAGCCGTTACATACCCCGTCGATAGGGAAGCCTCAAGAGAGGAAAAGATGGAATGTTTGGATAAAATGGTTGCTTTAGGGATTCTCAACCAGGTGATGGCTCCATCGCTAATGGCACACATTCGAGGGTCAATATACCCTCTGATGAATTTAGACTAGAAGTTCACTCATGGATGATCCCTTACGAGTACACGCTAAGTAGCGATCATATCGCTGGAGATTTCGATGGAGAGCTAGATGACGAAGAGATTCGACATAAGAAGGCCCATGATGCTGACAGGAAATTTTTGTGGGAGGTCCTCGAGAGGGGAGACGTTGTGGATACCTTAGGCCAAGACAGTGGAGGTTACAACTACCGAGTGCTTTACTTGATTCCGCCAAGCTTTTTCGTCAGAACTAAGGAAATTGTCCCTGACGGCTGGGACGGTATGGATGACCCAGTTAACGACGAGGAACCACCTTGCACGACCAATGAAGATGATCTAGTTGCAGTAGTAGAGTCAAAGGCCCCCTTTGTAATCAGGCTAGATGAGGTGGACAAATGGGGGGACGCTAAGAGTAGTTCCTCTGAGCGCACGGTCATCTCCCTATCTGGTCTTAAGCTGGAGGACAGGAAGGCACAGCACGATGGAAAAGTCGAAAAGATCGTGATAAAGGTCCCTCCCCCGGCAGATTACAACCCCAGAGCTGTCCCTTGGGACTACGGAACAAGCGAGATAGACGCAGTCATGAGGTCCGGTAGGTGCTACGCACCGAGGGAAGGGGAACCTGAAAGGAGAGAAGTGACGAGAGAAGACGCAGAGAAGGCACTGTCCATTGTCAGGACAAGTGAGTTCGAAGTCATAGAGCAACTGAGGAAAATGCCAGCCCAGATATCGCTACTGGATCTTTTTACCAACTCGGAGAAGCACAAGAATGCACTGATGAAGGTACTGAATGAAGTGCACGTACCAGAAACTATCAACGAGGTGCAGTTGGAGGACTTCGTGGGGACCATACTACTGAGAGACCAGATATCCTTCTCAGATGAGGATGTTCCTGTTGATGGCTGGGCCCATAACAAGGCTTTGTACATATCGGCAAGGAGCCATGGCAAGCAGATCTCCCATGTGCTGATTGATAACGGGTCAGCGTTCAACATATGCCCGTTGGCCACACTCAGAAATTTGGGTATAAACGAGGAGCTCATCCGCACTTCCAAGGCCACCATCAGAGCTTTCGACGGAATGAGGAAGAACGTGGTTGGCGAAATCGAGCTGGACATTTTCATCGGACCCGTGGAGTTCTCTATCGGGTTCCAGGTTATGGATCTCCCGAGTGCCTTCGGGCTGCTTTTGGGCAGGCCCTGGATTCATACGGCAGGCGCAGTGCCCTCTAGCCTACACCAGAAGGTTCGATTCGTGGTTGACGGGAAAGTGGTAACCGTGCATGGAGAGATGGATTTTGCTACATACCAGAAGAGCGCGATCCCATATATAGAGCCGGAACGCAAGGAGGAAGCAAGCTACCACTCTCTTGAATTGGTGGCAGTTACGCACGCACCTCCCGGGACCAGGAAGAGAGTTCCTGCACCTTCCCAATACACTCTAGCCCCGGGAAAGATGTTATTGGCATACGGGTTTGTCCCTGGATGCGGGCTGGGGAAGAATGGTCAAGGGATCCGGTCACCATTGCAGTTAGACACGAACGAGCACCGATCAGGCCTAGGATATACTGGTGGATTCAGTAGTAGCTTCATTTCGACAGGCTATCATGGACGCCGAGGCAGAGGCCAGTATCGAGGCCGTGGAAGCCAAGGAGGCAGAGTTGGCTCGTTCA
The DNA here is from genome assembly GCA_019149425.1 of Psidium friedrichsthalianum. Lineage (NCBI taxonomy): Eukaryota > Viridiplantae > Streptophyta > Magnoliopsida > Myrtales > Myrtaceae > Psidium > Psidium friedrichsthalianum. Next base: position 1,766 of record JAGVVM010000697.1, on the reverse strand, counting down.
TTGGCTCCGGAGCTTGGAAGGGAAGAGCTAGCATGATCGGCAGTCCGCTGGCCCAGTATTTCTCCAAGCGTCCTAAGATGCTGGCAGATGAAACTGTTCAAAACGCAGCTGAGCCTGATCTGTCTAACCCGTTTCTGGAAGACATCGTCAACGTCATCATCGAGCGGCTTGATGAGGACTCCAGCCAGCCTGTGTAAAGAGGCCTTCTCTTTCCTTTTCCCTTGATGCATTTTAATTCCTGCATTTAGATTTCTGCATAATGTTTTCATTCCTTAGCAGTGCATTTTCCTTTCCTGAAAACCACCCTTGGATCTCCGACCGTCGGTCCAAGTAGTGTAAGCTGTAACGCGGTCCATTTCCAATCTAATAAAAGTCCCATGAGTTTTGTTAAGGACATGTGGAACGACAAATTGGCCCGATGATGATACTTGACTTCAAATCTTTGAAGTTTGAGGGCTGATTTGCCACATGATCCCTGTTTTCCTGAAAAATCTTTTAGGAGAGCGAGGACGTCCAATGAGACGAGGACCAGTTCCCCCTCCTTTTTCTTCATTTTTCAAAATGTTTTCAGAAATTCATGCATCTTTATTAGTGCCAGCAAAATACTGACCATGCTTGTGACATTTCAGGCATACCATCCCTCATATGCATAACAGGTTATTATGTGGCTCAGACCGTACCGATGACTTCTCCTATGGGATTGAGGAGGAATGTGATGACGATACCAGTGATGTCAGAAGGGATTGGAGCAGATATGAGGAACATAAACCCTTAACGGCAGAGGAAACCATTACAATCAACCTGGGGGATTCTGAGAACTTGAAAGAAGTAAAAATCGGAGGAAGACTGTCTTCGTCAGAAGTGTCTCGGTTTATTGAACTCCTCAGGGATATCAGGATGTGTTCGCCTGGTCCTATGCAGACATGCCGGGTTTGGATCCAAGCATCGTTGAACACTCGCTCCCAACAGACCCGAATGTTCCCTCTAAGAAGCAAAAGCTTCGACGCACAAAACCGGAATTTATCCAAAAAGATCGAAGAAGAAGTGATGAAACTGCTTAAGGTGGGATTTATTGAGGTGATCGCTTATCCCGAATGGGTTGCTAATATTGTCCCGGTGATGAAGAAGGACGGGAGAGTCAGAGTCTGCGTGGATTATCGCGACCTGAATAAGGCAAGCCCGAAAGATGACTTTCCTCTCCCACATATCGATGTCTTGGTCGATAGCACCGCCGGTTTTGATATGTTCTCGTTCATGGATGGATTCTCTGGGTATAACCAGATTCTTTTGAAGGAAGAAGACAAGGCTAAGACCTCGTTCATAACGCCATGGGGCACCTTCTGTTATAAAGTTATGCCTTTCGGCTTGAAAAATGCAGGGGCAACCTACCAAAGGGCCATGGTAGCTCTGTTCCACGATATGATGCATAAGGAGATAGAGGTGTATGTCGACGATATGATCGCGAAGTCTAAACCCGGACATGATCACATCCAGATACTAAGAAAGCTGTTCGAACGACTTCGGAAGTATAGATTGAAGCTAAACCCCGCCAAATGCATATTTGGGGCACGATCAGGAAAGCTTCTTGGGTTCATGGTAAGCAACCGAGGAGTTGAAATAGACCCTTCTAAAGTCAAGGCGATATTAGACCTCGGGGTCCCTACGACAGTCAAGGAAGTGAGGAGTTTGCTGGGGCGGCTGAATTACATCGCCAGGTTTATTTGTCAACTATCTGAAGTTGCAAAACCATTCTTTAAGCTGCTAAA
>JAGVVM010000696.1:0-52853 GCA_019149425.1 Psidium friedrichsthalianum | reverse complement strand
CACAACCCCAAAATGACCTCCCTCTTTCAAGTCTCATCGTAGCATATTCATGTGTCAGGGAAAAGTCAAAGCATGTGGTTGGTGAATGGGCTTGACCATTTTTTCATATTATTTTACTGAATCTTTTGATGGGGATATCTTAATGGAACCATTTTTGTGAGGCCCAAAAGCAGATACCCATCTCCCCCTCCTCTTCCACACTCCAAAACTATGTTTTATCAGCTTTTTCATACCACCCCAATTCAGACTCACACCTCCGACACACCACTGAATTTGCTTTGCTTTTGTCCCAGGAGTCCAACTCGATTGCTTCAACCCGATATAATTGGAAGACGTTCCAAAAGCTATTGAAATCTAAAGCCCAATTAAGATTTTGATCTAAGATTTACGCCCCGATACAATATTCGGCCTTGCTTTGTATACTTTTGCTCTTGTTGATATCCAATAATGGGTAATCAATCGTGGGCGCCATCATTGTGACATGGACTACCATACGCACATTCACCTTCTATTTTAATGCAATGAAGGCTTTAACTGAAGCTGGTATTCAACTTATGGCGGTAAGAAATAGCAAATCACTTGAATATCCTCACAAATGACCCATTGAGAGAGAGCGAGATGAATAGCATTGATCTCCGTTTAATTAGGTGTTGATTCCCTCAGATCTCTTTATTCCATAGGGGTTGTTTAACTGATGGTACAAGAAAAATTTGCAGGAGCATGTTCCGGTTTGCTGCATCATGAAAACATTTTACAGAAAAGTCCACGGGACCCTAATTATAATAACAGAAGCTTGAAGACATCTACCCCAAGCTTATTTCCCTACCTTTAACCTTTGAGGATGCTACGTCTCTGGCAATAGATTTTAACCAACTCTACTCCAATTCACGTATCTCCGGTTTGTCCGCGCACCTTTGCATTAGTTCTCCTTAGTCAACCTCCAAGAGTTCACTAAATTTTTACCCGTTCTTGAAAGGTGCATCTTCTGAAACTGCAATCAAAGAGATCTTTTAGAAGTTACCAGGTATTCTAATCATGCAGCACAACCCGAAGCCTGGGAGTCAAGTACGACTTTCAAGTTCAAGCCCAGCTATACAGTAAAACCTTGATCACTTCGATATCACACCCCCACAGCCCACAATAACAAGCAGACAACCAAACCCCTCACGAGAATCCAACTTATGTTGAAGTTCAATGAGGAGTAATCTTAGTCCGCTAAATGGTAATCCAAAACTCCCACATTCATCCTGGATCGAGGTTTCCAGTTCGCTGAATTTTTGCTGCACGCTGCTCATTGAGTTCATCAGACTGATGTCATCAGACATTCCGCAGTAGAAGCTACACATTTAAAAATGTGACAACTGAGTTTCACAGAAGCTGAGGGAAATCCTCTGTGACCCCAATTACAATCCCCTCCAATTTCCATTCACCAAAATTCATGGCAGTTGGCCTTCGAGCACCGAGCAATCTGCATTTTCTTCTTCAATTACCAGGACAATAAAATAAGACTATACAGTGCAGTATCAGTGTTACACAAGAATCAAAATAGGAATTATGGCACCTCAAAGCAGATAAATTGTATTAAATGGCTCACAAATTGGAAGCATCACTTCAGCAGATACGTTCAACAAAGCTCGCAAACCTGGGACCATAAATTATATTCACCACGGCCATAAACATGAGCATCATATGATTGTGGTGATCTCTTTGACACAGCCCACGAGACATGTTGAACTATCAATCTGATTTTCTTGGCAAACCACAAGCAGTGATTCCTCATTAGTAAAATTTAATCAATCTTTGCTATTAGGCAATCTTCCATAGTCTTTTCTTCCACGACTTGTTGGAGTGTATGCTTGTGAAGCATCACTGGCCTCTCCGCCCTACATCAACATTCCGGTCTTCATAAGAAAGGATTAATTTAACCCCTTCATTTTCCCCCACAAAGACATAAAACTATTTGATTCTGCCACTTAGACAATGGCAATAAATTTATGAGTATTAAATTCAGAGAGTACCCATGACACGCCATTGATGAAAGAGCTGTTTCCATGAGGATGTGTGCCCCATTGTTGAGCTTGAAACAGGAGCCAGCATCTGGTTATAATTCCACTCGTTCCCACGCCCAGAGGTTGCTCTTCCATAATATAGTCGCTGTGCAGGTTGCTGCCCCAAACGGCTTAAAGAATTATGAGAGGGCTGCGGGACAAAATGGGAAGGGTTTGACAAGCCACGTATTTGTCCAAAATACTGATCATGAGATGGAGGTTTGCCTGGCTCTACATGTGTAATGATTGAGCAGGACCATGTTGTCTGGAGTACACAGAAGCATAAGTAAGCAAATGTTTCTTGCATGTGTGAATGCAGGTGTCCTGAATAAAAGAACGGAATGTATTCTTTTCCATAGGTTAAACCAACACTATAAGCAGAAACACAAACTTTCCATGTAATAGATTAATGCGGACAACATTCCATTAGCAAGGAAAGAGATTTGCTACCTTACGAATGAACTTGTACTAGATGTGGGGACGTTGGTGGACCTCCTGACACCTACTAATGACTCTGCAGAACTGAGATGCATCACTTCCCAAACTCAGTGGCTAGCCAACTTTTATCTGAGGATTCTTCTTCCACTTCTTCAGTAGCAGTTTCATCGCTGAGGCCAGAGATAGCCAATTAAATGTAACTCAAGAAATGCAGGCGTGTATCCTCGTGTGCATGGGAAAAGAGTTCCCACTTAAGGAATGTTAGGCAATTCAAGAGTCATGAGCAGGCGCTAAGAACTAAAATCTAAAATTTCGTGAGAAAGAGACTACCATCTACAGACTAGAGCAAAGAGGATAAACCACTAAAATCATAAATGGCTCTGTAACTAATAAACTGGAATAACTAGCGTACAAGTAAGGAAAATTAAAATAAAACCAAATTCTAGTTAATTTGAATTTGGTCAAGAAAAGGTTTGCTGTTTTCATTCTATGAAACTGGTCATTGGTTTAGGTTATGTGATCTAGAAATCACGATGAAATTACTTTTTTATAAGACAGGCATGACCGCAGAGGCCAAGCTACCTAGAAACTTAGGCATACATTTTAGATAGCTATGGTTTTAAGTCGATCATGTGTCATGGCCAAAAAATAAAAATAAAAAAAATAAGTCCATTAATTGCATTATATCATTTCACTCACGGATTCACAACCAGAATTCGGTAAGTCCAAGGTCTTTTAATGAAAACACAAATAACTGAAACATTCTCCAAATCATTCTCCCTTCTCACCCTTGCTTTTCTAGAGTCCAACTTTTGACATATCATACATCCTCCTTCTAGCCATATCAATAACTACTCATATCTAGCACCTGCATCACATGTTATTTTCCTTTTTCTCCCATTTCAAGTTTGTGACCCAGAAAAGCAAGATTAATCTTTCAAGTTCAGAAAGATTTGCTAATTTAGATCGGATTCTATATCTATCATGATAGCGATGAGTGGGGGTCCAGACACTCCTTTGATGTCATCATAACAGTTCGTTATCTTTGCAGTTTTATACGTGACAGTAATAGAATAGCATGAAAATTAATAGCGTAACAATAGCAATATGATCGATATTAGTGATGTCATCATAACAGTTCGTTATCTTTGCAGTTTTATACATGACAGTAATAGAATAGCATGAAAATTAATAGCGTAACAATAGCAATATGATCGATATTTCTTATTTTGGCTGCAGAATGGAATCACTATCTTCTTCTGTCTCCCCATAAATTGAGAATAGCATATGAACAACATAGTATCCCTATTTATCCTCAAATGAGAGAGAGAGAGAGAGAGAGAGAGAGAGAGAGAGAGAGAGAGAGAGAGCATCAAAGTACCCCAATATCCATTCATCAACTTTATTCTCTATGACAATTATAGCTCAATTATCTCTGCTAGTGGTATGATGCCTATCTATCAAATAATAACGATTATGAATTAAAAACAAAAGTACTTAAATGTCAAAGTTTTTTTTTATTATGAATTGCCTTTCAATAAAACTTTACAATTATGAATCAAACTACGATTTAACACACGCGCTCACACGCGCGCGCGCTCACACACAAGCGCGCTCAAACCAGTGGTGAAGCCCCACTAGTCCTTGAGGACAACTACAGGACCTCACCACCATAGTGCCTAGGTAACACTGGCACCACGAAGTTTTGAACCTAGGACCTCTCGTGAAAAGAACTGAGCGCAAACCAACGCGGGCCACCAGCCAGTGGGTCACACACACAAATGTTTGGTATCATAAATTATAATAATTGTTTTATACGTTACAACTATTGTTATTTCAAATAATCATGATCGTATGAGTTTGTTATCAATTCACACATTTGTTCATCAAAGTTTACATCATGTTACAGATATTATAACAATAATCAAGCATATTTATAAAAGGCTTCTCACTATATAAGATTACACATTAATTAAAGTTATGACAATCTATAAACGTAAAAATAGATTATAACAAGTTATAACAGATATTAAAAGTATAATTTGTTATTCAGAACTTAATTAGAGGTAATTCTGGATATACTATAAATTAAATACATATAATAATCTAACAATACAAAATGCAACTAATTTACAATAAATCATGATTGTTTAGTTTTTTAAATAAATAATACTACTCTAATATCTAATGATTTTATTGACATTGAGAATAAATAATAGTTTCTACAATAACTTTTGGGACAATTCCGTGGAAGTACTATTTCTAAAGGCAGCAAGCAATGATCATGTTTGATTAATGGAAATAGCTATTCCAGAAAAGCTGTATCTTTTAGATTTTTTAAATCGAAAAATACTATTAAAGTAGATTACAACCGGTGAATGAAACGCCTGCCTATTTTATTTCTATAATTGGTACTTCCCATTGTCTGTTTAATTTGTTTCAAATGTAAAGCCCAGCTTGCTGGAGGGCAAGCGTGAAAAGAATATGATAAAAGGTTTTTTATGACACCTTACTAGGGTTTCTAGGGCTCATTTTGTAGCAAACGCTAGACTAGGATATTCTCTCTCTAAAGTCTAAGCTAGTTGCCAAACAGATGGATAATCAATCCAACATCAACATAAAAAAAAAATTGATTAAGTATATAAACTACAAAGACCAAAAGAGTCACTTCATATACACACTTATTCTGCCGGTAGGCATATATGAACCCATATTCTCTCCAAAACAACCAAGGGAAAAATATATTCCAAACAGTTGACATTACTAGAATCAATTGCCCCTGTATTAGTTTAATTTAGTTTCGACTATATAGCAAGAAGTTGACTATGCTAATGCATGCAAGGAATAGCACTGCATTTCATCCAACAGACTGGCTTATGCAGATTCAACCGATCTGTTAACAAACTAACCTGTAGTTGGGATCCCAATCTCCAGGATTGGGCAATGATGAACCAGCCTCATGCATGTCATCAGTGGCTCCTAGAGTTTGGTGCCACTGCCTATTGGAACCATGAGCAAAGGATCCAGACACATTTTGCATGGCAGGAAATCCGGAAGAAATTCCACCGACCACTTGCTGCTGTTTCCTGCTTACAGAATTAAGATTTGATGGTAAATGCAGGGTTGATTCATTAGGCAGGCGTGGCTACCCTCAGCTTGGCCAGAGTTGCCTCCTTCATTATGATGCCCTTGCCAATGCATTGAAGATGAACTTTCCTGAAACTGTGAGCTTCCAGAATATGTCCGACCCTTTCTTCTGTTAAACTGTCCTGCTGCAGCTGGCTTTCCCAGCGGTGATCCCTGCAGACTACCTCTTGCTGGAGACGGTGGGCCAAATTGCCCAGGAGAACCAACTGAAATTTGGCCATAGGAGTTTGGTGGAGTAAATTGCGAAGGACTAGTGCCAAGGGGCAAGGAGGCGATGTTCCCTGCTGATGGACTCATACCAAGTCCATTTGCATGGGAAAATTGAAGATTCCTCCATCTTGCATCAGGACTGCTTCCAAGCATTTTCCCGTTGCCCTGTGAACTAATGTTCATAGCGGATGGACCGACAGGTGAATAATATGCGAAAAGATTTGCATTATCACCATAACTTCCATAGCTGCTGCTAAGCCCAGCACCATCGTTATAGCTTCCATGACTTCCTAAACTGCCATAGCTACTTGCATGAGCATATGGCACCGCCTGAAAATTAGGGCTGCTATGCAGGGGCACCCTGTTCCTGCCAACTACCTACACAAGACATCTCTGTGAGGTGAGAATGTATTCAATCAAGTTAAATTCAAAGAAATTGAAAAGAAAAACTTTATGACTTCAAACGAGAAAAACAATGGTACTTTAAGGGGGCAAAAATCTCACATTAGGAGACAAACCAGCAGCAAACCAATGTCCTCCGCCTGGGTGATGATCTACCTTTATATTTTGAGCAACCACCTACAATAAAAGAAAGAAAAGAAAAAGATGAGCATAAAAAATCAAACGATTCCTGACAGAAAAAGGAAACAACAGGAGAAACAGTTGGAACTCCAACGTTTCATGTTGATATTTCTAACACAGGCCATATAGAATTACATGACGGGTGAGGTAAGAAAAGATATGATACTCAAGAAAAGATAGAAAGAAAATCAATGGCATGTAGACTTAATTCCCCGAGCAAACACGCGTTGTCGTTTGACTGCCATGTATACACGGTTTTGTCAAATTTTCTAAAATGTATACCCTGCTTCCCTTTCCCGCCCTCCTCATCTTTCATCCTTCTCTCTCTCCTTCTCCTTTTAATTGAGGAAATTAAGAGATGCGCCATAAGCATTTCTCACTGAAAGTGCAATGTCCACAAGAAAGCTACATTGGACCATACTGTGGCCGCAAAGCAGATTTCTGTGTAAGCATGCTGATGACTCTAAACAATCTGAACCTGCAGTCGGAATTATTTCTTTAACAGTTTCCAAGCCAACTTATGACTTCACCCTTAGAAACGAACTGCATTGCAACAGGTCTGTAGGATTTGGCCACTAGTCCAGTCCAAGAACCCACTGCAACAAGTTAACTAAGTTCAGAAAATTGAGCCAGGAGATTGAAACCAGGAACAGGTCAAACAACCACCCTATGTCATCCTTTTGGGTGCTTCAACTTATATTTTTCCCTTATGAACTTCTTTAATTCAAATCTCAGCCTGGATGGGCAAGCAAGTCAAGCTAACCATGAGCTGCTCAAGTTCAACTCACAGATAAGTCCAACTCTCGATTTTTTTTTCACGTTTGTGTAGCTCCAGTATTTAAACGAGTTAGCTCGAGCTTAAAAACACTTGACACGAGTTGCTCGTAGCCTAATCAAATACTTGTGTTATCGTGTATTGTAATTATATATATGCTGATCAAACCATCTATTAAGTTTTTATATATAGAATATAGAGATGAAAATAATTAATTTTCATTGTTAAAAATTGTCGAGTTCAAGCTCGAGTCCGAGCTTAAGTCAAGTTTCAAGTGAGATTTATTGACTAATCAATTTGAGTACAAGCTTATTTGACAATTATCTGAATCAAGTTTGAAAGGTCGAGGTTGAGTCAACTCTCAAGCCTGTATCTACTCTACTCAATTATACCTCTAGCTTTAACATAAAGCAATAGCAGGGCGAAAACTGTAAGATGCTCAGAAAATAGACAGCCTCACCAGCTCATTGGCAAGTCTTCTCACTAATGGTACTAGCATTCATCTATGTTCAGTTTGCTTTATTAAACCACTTGTAAACCAATAGGACACCCAAATGTCAATAATTCTCTGACAAAAAAAAAATCTATATTTCACACTAATAAGTTAGAAGATAAAAGCTAGAAAATCTCAAACAACCATTTTTGCTCAAATTCTATGAAATAAGCATCATATAAATTCATATAATATCACAGACCCATGTTCTTTCATAGTAATCCTCCAATGTCTTGATAGTTTCACTTCTCACAATATAATGATGGGTCGGTAGGCTTCTAATAGTGAGTAAGAAATCCAGCTAACATGTTCTTAGTATCTTACCATGCGAGGGGTCTCCAGAGGCGGTTGATAAGGGCATGTAAAAGGTTCCCCAGTGACAAATGGGTGTCCTGAAGCCTGAAAAACAAAGCACTAGCCAGATTTACCAAAAGAAGTCCAAAGTGAAACACAAAATAATGTAATGGCAGCAAACTTGCTAGATGAGGTTGTTGCAATAACTTTAAGATGATCAAATAATGACCTGAAATGGTGACCACCGTTTTGCAGGATCAAACTCAACAAGTCCTCTTAAGAAGTCAATTAGAGCTAACCGTACTTGAGACTCTGCCAAAGGAAAAGAGAAACGAGACATCTTAGGAACTGCGGGGTTTAGCAATCTTCCCAACATGGTTGTCGTATCAACATTGTGTTCATTTGGTATCAGAGAGGCTAACCTTTGATGATATCTTCTTTAGGCAAGTTCTTTCGATACGGGTAGTTTGTTACGATTGCTTCAAGATTCATAAAATTGAAATACTCTTTCCCAATCGAAGGTTTCTTCAGCTCTCTCTATTTAAAACAGAGGAAACGGAAAAGGATCAATTTAGAAAGCCAAAATGGGAACAAAAGGCCAAAAAAAGAAAAAAGAACAAGAGCATTGTCCAAGCTGGATAACTTACAGCTTCGTATTCTTCTGCTGACAAAACTTGATAAACGCTTCTCTGACAAATGGAAGCCTGAAAATTCTCCATATCATGGACATTTCCAATGCATTTGAAAAACTTGCTCGTATTTTTTGACTCCTTAAGTACATAATCAGGGGGTTGTCCTCTGCAATATTTCCACACGTGCAGGAAACCGACTTAGAGCACTTACATCAGCCATTAGAAACTGTAGGAAAATATACCAAATATTTTTTGGATGATTTACTCAATCCAGGAAACAAGTTAACAGCTTCATCACTCCCCATTAATTTACTAGAAGCCATAAAGCTTTATGGCCTTTCGAGGTAGATGGAGTCTCTTGCATAAGATGCTAGCAAGTGTCCATATGAATCCCTAAATTACTATGTCGTGTATAAGAATTCAGTTTGATCTGAATGACTAAGATATGATTAAGTATCTTTCAATCTAATCCTTCATTAAGGGTGCAACAGAATGCTTTTGATAACAATTCACCAGATATATGTGCAGTTACTTATACCTCAGTACATTCTATCTTGTAGCATTTCCTATATCTCCAGTTACTTGGGCGCATGCTTAGAGTTTTTATTTTATCTTCTTACATTTTCCTCTTCACCTTTTTACATGACAATTAACGTGAAATCTCAAGATTCTCAACAGGAAACAAATGTCCAGTCAAAATTAAGAATCACCATGCAATTTGCTTTATCATGTATAAGTATTCACATTGACTCTAAATGACTAACATACCATGTAAAATTATTCAATATAGCCCTTAAATTATGGTACAACCAAATGTTTTCAATAACAGATTGGCGATGGACATACATTGGATACTTTTACAATAACATCAGTATGTTCTATCTTGGAGCGTTTCCTTTGCATCCAGTTACTCGGCCCTCTTCAGAATTTATACGTATTTCCCACTTTACATCTTTTCACATGGACCACTACCACAAAATCTCTAGGGTCCAATTGTTTGGGCTTAAAAAGTATTTAATAAATTTTAAAAATGGAAACTAAAATATTTAAAGTTTTAAATATTGCAACAAAATAGGTTTTGAAAAAAGTTTTAGGTGATGGGCACTTAACAGACAAACACATATCCCCAAGGATTTGATGGTAACTAGACCCCTATGATTTAACGTGGAGCAGAAGCAATAAGAAATGAAGGACAAACTTCTCACTAAAAGAGACTAATTGCTCTTAATTCGTTCTTTTCTTCCTTTGAGGAGGAGGAAAGGACAGCATGCAAGTTGTATACAAATAATGATGAGATTCATCTTGCTGCATGACAAGCAGCTCGCATAAAAGGAAAACGACAGCATGCAAATTGTATACAAATAATGATGAGATTCATTTTGCTGTATGACAAACTTCTCACATAAAAGGAAAACGAAGTCTCTGCTTCTTCACACCATTTCCCATTTAATGAGGACGGGGAGGAAAGGAAACAATGGAAGAATAATTAAAAGAAACTGCATGAGATACAGAATTAAGTAGCCAACAATTATAACTGTCTTCAACAAGGTGTTCAGGATGGAAGCAACCCAATTAACAAAGAACGTTGAGAACAACGAAATAATACAGAAGAAGGAAAAGTACCCAAGTATTTTGATCATTCTCTGCAGAAGATCAAATTCTGAAGCTCCTGGAAACAACGGCAATCCCAGGAACAGTTCCGCCACTATGCAGCCAAAAGACCACATGTCAATAGCAGTTGTGTATCTAAGAAGGGTCAAGGTGCAACCTGATATGTCTTTTGCTTTTTGAAATAGTAAACCTGCTGCTTCAATAATTTTTCAACCCAAGTCAAGCAAAATGTTGATGGGTTATATCAGAATTAATTATGTCAGGGTCAGGGACTGGATTTCAATAAAACAATTCTTGTGCCAAAAAGATAAAATTAACTCAATATAAACAGCTGGAACCCGTTGCAAAGCTTTAAAGATCACTTTAAGTGCACGCAATCACAACCATTGTCAAAGTAAATTGTTCATGGTAGATGATTTAATGGTCCAAAGGACATTTGAATTAAGCTGGCTTCCATGTTGATGGAACTTTACTCTGCAAACTTCAAGCAAGCTTCAGGCTGACGAGAGGAAATGACAAAGAACGCCGCAACAAATAAACTAAAACATAAACGAAATATAAAGGACGAAAAGTCTCAACCAAGCTGTTGCAAGATAAATAGACTATTCAAAGCTAAATATTCATTTACAAGGATACTGATAGCCAAGTAGAACTTCAGGCGATCTATAATAGCGGCTCTGCAGGAGGAGAGAAGTGATTCGTATGTTAGGTTTCAAAAGAATGATCAGAGAAAATAAGTCGACGTCAAGCATGGAAGAAAACCTGAATGTATGAGTAGACAGTTCGTTCTTCCATGCATGCAGATCCAAAGTCGATAATCTTTATTTCTGCTGGCTTCATGCTGGCAATTACAAGCCGCAACAATCACTTACAACAGCTGCAATCACTTCATAATTTATTGAACAATATAAAAGGCATGAAGAAAAATAGTTCACCTTGTGCATAGGAGTATGTTCTCTGGCTTCAGATCACAATGAATGATACCAGCATCTTTTAAAAGAGCCAGTCCACGTAAAATCTATATAATCAAGTAGAGAAGCGTAAATTTTCAGCAGAGTAAAATGAGAAAGAATAGCTAAATTGTTTAGAAAAGTCTGCTATACTTGTTTGGAGAACAGCTGCACTATGCTCAACGACAATCCCCTAAAGTGGTTAATCTTAATAAGCTCATACCTGCATGATTAGGAGAGAATTATAATACTAGTACGGACATACATGTTAGAGGGCAAAAAGAAGGAGAGAAAATGTAACGTTATTCCAAGTCCCTACACAGCGATACGTAAGGGTTGTTACCGTCTCCCACATCACTTGTCTATGAGGTTCCTATGTTCTTTATCTACATTTGGCCTCCCCCCAATGGCTTAAATGTTTTAGTAGGACTTCCAAACAGCATCAGAACCAGGTTCCACCTCATATTTATTTCATGTGTGAGGCTCCCCATTTATCAATTCCACATTCCGTCTCAGTAAGTTGTTTGCACGTGAGAGGAGTTGGGCTTTCTAACAAGAGGAAAAAAAACCTAAGCACTAATGAGTTGTTCAAAATAACTTACAGATTTGTATCAAGCAGCTCGAAACAGATGCATAAGTGCTGATGACATACGAAGTAGTCATAGATACGGACAATGTGATGCTTATCCTCGGGATCATACTTCTTATTTAACTGCAAATGGAAAAACAAAGGCAAACTGAGCAATCAAAACAAGTAGTACGGAAACTACATACTGAAGAATATCGTATTGAACTACCGTTGTCAAAATAGAAACTTCAACGAGTGCTTGTTGGGAGTATGCAGGTTGATTCTTTATAATTTTCACAGCAAGAAAACTGCAAGTTTCAGGAACCCAGCATTTAGCAACCTGACCAAAGGTACCATGGCCTAGGACATCTTTGACAATATATCTGCAAGACAGCATTCAGGTGAGAACAGCAACCGATGATTTCATTACAATAAAAGTAGACACTAATGACCTCAGTTGTCTTATCAAGTTAAAGTATACTTGATTCTAATCACATGAATTATACCCTGGTAAGGGCTTGTTTACCCACATAACTTCAAGCAATTGCGCTGATGATGGATGTACAACTTTGAGAAACTGACAGGCCCATGATGAGGTTAGAGTAGGTTGGGATCCTATTTGCCATGCATACCAATTCAATAGTGAAACAAACTACTTAAGGAACTTCAATTAAGGTTCAAGTGCAGCAAACGCCTTCATGAAGGTCACAGAGAAAAATCAACTACTCCTGCAGAATTAGCTTCTTCGGCATTCTGGTGAAGCAAGAAGAGGAAAAACTGGAAAAATAACCAAACTTGTTCGTCACCATTGCAGACTTCTAAGAGCATCTCTACATCCAGAATGTCACTTACAATTCCCTCCCCAGGAAAACCTAATTCCACTCAAATTCTAAGAAACAAATAGAGAATATTTATATCACAAACTTGTCAAGGGAATCCAATAAAGGGGGAAAAAATGGTCCCAAAGCGTCCCAGTCAGTTCTGATAATGAGCAGAGACAGTGATAGGAAGTTCCATTTCTTGCTGCCATGGGATCGACCTGTGAAAAACGTGTTGTGGCATCTATAAATTATATGCCCTCTGGTGGAATCAGAAGCGCATTGTTGGAACTGGGTTGGAACACACAGACTGGTCAAAATAATTCAATGAAGGGGGAAAAAATGGTCCCAGAGCATCCCAATTAGTTCTGCTAATGAGCAGAGTCAGTGATAGGAAGTTTGACACACAGAAGACTGAAGTTGTGAGATGGCCCAAACTCATTAATCACAAGAGAGAGAGAGAGAGAGAGAGAGAGAGAGAGAGAGAGAGAGAGAGTCGGCAGCACTTGCAACAACTATATCTTCACTGACTCAACAATCACACACCTTCGTTTCGTATCTGGATTGAGCAAGACGAAGTTTACTGTCAAAATAAGGTCCGAGTTTGCATTGTCATAGCCATCATTAAGAACTCCAATTGCTGGACTGGTCAAATACCGCTTTGGGTTCAATTCTTCAGAATAGCTGAAATGAGGGTTGCATATTCGATATGTCTCCACTATCTCCTTGGTTAGTCTCACCACCAACTGCAACAGTGAAATTAGTGGTATTAAGGTCTATTGAAATGC
The DNA here is from genome assembly GCA_019149425.1 of Psidium friedrichsthalianum. Lineage (NCBI taxonomy): Eukaryota > Viridiplantae > Streptophyta > Magnoliopsida > Myrtales > Myrtaceae > Psidium > Psidium friedrichsthalianum. The sequence goes on along the minus strand of JAGVVM010000696.1, from coordinate 39,499 downwards.
TTAGTATTCAGTTCATCACATAAATAAAATCATTTGTCAAGATACGAGTATGCTGCATTGCAGTTGCCATGCAACCATTGACCTGAGGTTAAACTCGATAGTAAAGCCAGATGCAACTAAGAGACACGAAAAGGTAGAAAAAGCTGTTGTGTCAGTAAAGGTTACAGAAGAAAAGGAAAGCTGATGTTTTATGCATTAATGAAAGCTGATGTTTTATGCATTGATGGACATTGTCTAATCACAACCCCAACCTGTTAGACAGCACCAAGTGCCTCAGACATGACTGAAGCCTAAACTACTGTCCAGAGGCCAACATGGTTTGCCAAAATTTGCAAGCACAAATAAAGTAGCCAGTCTAACAGACCCACAAAACAGTCAGCAGATCTGAAGTCACCATTACTGATGGAACACGAGACTCAATATCATCAAGAAACAATGGAGGACAAAGAAGTTACGGGACTCTACTAATATTGGAGGCCATTCCTACAATAAAATGGGAGAAAAGCCAGGTGATTGCTAGAAACAATTGGGAATTCTAAAAATTGAAGGAGAAGTTCGCATGAATGTTGAGTTTTTTGCTCAATATCAAGTTGATTAACCACACTCAACATCCAAATGGAGTACTCTGACATAGTTCATTGACTGTTCAATTACTGAAAATATTTACCTCAGAATCAACTCTTTCAAGAGCTAATGCATTCTGACCCCCCCCCCCCCAAAAAAAAAAAAAAGAGTTAATGGATATACATTCGAGCCTCAATTTTTCCAATGAACACAAAAATTTTTTAGTTCTGCGGAAACTAGATAAAGGAATTCCCATTTACTGGGCATCAGGTACTGCGTATCTTAGACTTTTCACAGCATTTTTCCAGAGGGCTACTATCTATTGAATCTCCCAAAATGAACTTTCACAGTGGAATGATAATGAGTTAGGCATGTGATACTACTTTCACCAGAAAATGTTTCACGAAAACACCAACTAGATTTCTCAGCAAACATCGCATACTGCATCTCTGAAAACTCCTTGATTTCTCTCCAAGCATATGGATGGCTCATTCACAGAGTAGAAGAAATTGACCTTTTAAAGACAATCATTATACTGACCTAGTCCATTAACCTGAAACGTCTACTTTGTTGAAGGAGACCATGCTTAGGTAATCTACATCAAAGAATTAACACCTGGAGAGGGGGAAAAAAAGCTCTGCCTAAAAAATAAGTAGGATGAAAAAGACCCATTTGGAAGCACAAAAAGAAAGAGTTGAACGGTGTCACATTCTACCAGGAAAACCTGCCTATTATTCCTTATGCTACCTTGGTATAAGTTACATTTTCAGATAATCGAGATTTTTAAACTAACTAGCATTCTCTTGTCGCAATAAAACCCAAGATTTTGGACTTTCGCAGCTGCATCGAACTCCAAGAAATGCTTTCGCTGAAAAGAGTTCACACCAGTAATTCGATCATATTCTCAAAGATGAGAGGAAAAAGTCGCACATTACAGAGAAAAAGAAAGACTAATCATCCTAACCATTACCCAAGAATGTCGTGTGGGAGGAACTGGAATTACCAGGATGATCAAGTCTCGAACGAGCAAATCCTTGATGCTCAGTCTAGAGGTTAATACAAATTCAGATTTATGGTTTTGCTTTCATTTTCAGTACCATGCATCATTGGCACCACAGAATAGCATGTATACCATTACGGAGGAAAAATTTTGATCGGAAGACAAACCGGAAAAGACTAAGGCATTCAACTAGCTGAATCAGAAGGACAAACAGGAGAGAACACTCACAGGCCTTCTAACAATGACCCGCAAACTTGGGGACGTGGGAGCAGTCTCGGGCTGCGAGGCATAACCTCTGAAGGCAAGCTGCCTGGGATGCCACCTTCCCAATGACGACGATGGCTCGGCCGAATTGCTGGCACGGCCCAGGTCGCGGGCTTGAGGTTCAGCGTCATTATTAGGGCTGACCTCATCCATTACAAAGGCTTTTCTTTACTCCCCAAAGCACGAATTGACCTCATCCATGAAATACCTTATCTCATATTATCGACTGATAACAGGATGGAAAGACAGAGAGGGACCACGATCAATCAAAGAAGGTAAGGCCCCCGTGGAACAAGGCAGAGTGACGGGAGCGCCGGAGCAGAAACCTTCCGCCGACGGAATCTAATCCCATACTCAATCACGGCATTTCTGAATCGCGATCGACGATCAATCTACGGCAGCATCTAGTGACCGATCAGAGGAGTTGGATTGAAGGAGAAAGCGGAGACACGAACCGTTGAAGCGAATTGTTGAAGAAATGGAAGGAAAAGAGGACGAAGCAGAGCAGAGCAACAGGTGAAAGGTGAAACGAAATCGGGTCAGAGAGGACTGGGACAGCCACCCTTCTCTCCCTATTTTTTTCCCAAAACTTCCCAATAAAATAATAGTGCCACTATTTTGCTATTTTATTTATTCTTTTTCAGCTTCAATATCTTTTGTTTTTGTTTTCTTTGTTTTCCTCGTTTTACCGCCCCACGCGATCTTCTTCCCCGGTGTGCGGGGTTCCCATTAGAGGGGAAGTGAAGGCCGAGATTTGTGATTTTTAACATCAGGAAGATGGCCCAGATAAGTAGTCTTAAAAACCATGAAAGTATTCATTGTAGATTTCGGCCTATTGCTAATGTTGACGTCACCCTATGCCCTGCTTGTTTTTCAATGCGTTGGTGATCGGCAAAAATGCGACAATTTCCTGAGCAATAAAAGAATTTAAGAGAAAGTTGGGATTGATTTATAGCTGGTTTAGGGTAACACTATAAATCCCAAAAAAGCTTAATTTCCTAAAAAAAATCAATCTTAGGTCCAATTCTAATTCTATCCCAAACTTTTTATGTGTAAAAAAAATCAACTTTAGGTCTAGTCCAAATTTGTCCGACTTTTTTTATCTAAAAAAACTTAACTTTAATCTAGTCCCAAATCTGTCCCGTCAACCATTCGCATTGTTAGTCGTCCCTATTTTCTTAAAAAAAAATTCATTTTAAATAATGATTTAGATTGAAGATAATTTTTCACATCACCTTATTGATATAGATTTCTTATTGATGTGGAAATATTTTTTGGATAGAGAATTAACAAGCCAAATTTGAAATTAAATTGAAAATTTGTGGTTTTTTAATTAAAAAAATTCGGGATAAACTTCCGACTAGAATTAATGTTGGTGATTTTTTTTAAATCAAAAAAAGTCTAAGACAGACATAAAGTTTGGATTTATTTTAGTCAAGAAAAAAAAATTCCAGACAATATATATATATATATATATTTAGAGAATTGGGGTGTAGGAATTAGGCCTAGCAAAAAGAAGGCGTCAGTTCCCCGATTCTGTCACATATGCACGCTATATGTCACATATGCACGCTATATGCCATACATATTAATCAAATTCAAATACAATGCATTTGGGGGTAGTCACCTATTAAACGCGGCAAAGACTCCGTTTATTTTACGAAAAATAAATTATTTAAAAAATATTTTTTTTCAAAATAATTGGCTAATAAAAATATTTTCATAATTAACAATAACTTATATCTATATATTTTTATGGACAATGAAAATATCTTTTCTTCATTTATTTTCGCGGAATAATCGGAGCCAAAATTCTTGAGAAGATATAGCTCAATTGGTAGAGCTCCGCTTTTGCAATTGGATCGTTGCGATTACAAGTTAGATATCTAATAGTCCAGGTAGTAATGATAATATCTTGTACTTGAATCAATAGCTCACTTTTTCTAAGTAATGGAAAAGAGGGCCGAAACATGCCATTGAAAGACTCTTTTATTAATACGTGTGATTAATCAATTGAGAGACGGACACAACCCAAGAAGATGGATGGATTGGATGCTCATTATATGAACTTAGGCAATTGCCACCCCCATGTCAAGCATCGTGAAGTCTGGCTTAGTGGTCATCTTTTTGTGTCCATCGATCTTCTTTTTCTTGTGGGTTTTCTTCATCGATGTGTAGCAAATTTTTCGCCAATGTAGGACAAATTTTCCGTTTTGACTTTACCCCGTCTCTTTTTGGCAACGACATCAGAAGGACATGCGCTTATACGACAAGCAAAAGGAAATATCGAACATGCTGGGAGAGATGCGAATCTCTACAATCGCAACAAATTTGAATAATTGCATTCACGTTAGTTTTTTTTTTTTTAAGTGAATATTTGAAGGAACTTTGTAAAAGGAAGTTAAAAGTGGAAATCCAAGTGAGAAGCAATTGCAAATAAAACTTTACCCCCCAGTCTTTCAAGTTAAAGAATGAGAAACAACCCCCCTCTCCCCCCAGGGAGAAAGCGAATTCTATCCTGCACCTGGATCCACGCTGACGGTTGCCTACTACACACCACTAGAGAGGCACCAATGTAAAGACAGCCAGGTGCAAAAAAAAGGGAGGGGGCACCTGATCTTTATTCAGCACAAGATATCTACAACGACAGAGTTTCAGTAAGCCAGCAGCGGCGCGATGATCATGATGCATGATTCAGAAGGCTAATCCTCTGCATTTATTCCGTCTATGCGTCGGGAGCTTGTTCGGGCTTTCGACATGTAATGATGGTGAACTTGATGAGCCCCTTCTTGTATCCCTCAATCATCAGTGGCACTGCCAGTGCTCCCTTGATGGCCTTGATTCCTGTTCAAATTTAATGCACAATGCCCTCAGTTCCACTGTTTGGCCCCCTCTCTCTACTAGAATAAGAAAAGGGCTTCAAAAATGTTCTGTTGAGCTAGCAAAAAAGGTGGAAAACCTTTTCTTAAACATGGTAAAATGATGCGACAGCACATGGAAGCCCCTAAAATAGATATGTTACTTTGAATGTTCTCTGCATTGTTTCGAGAATTACAAACCCTTAATGGGTCTAGATGCCTCCTCCATTCCATGCGTAATAAGACCAGGACAATTACTGGTGAATTGTGGGGAAGCAAGAGACTCACCACTGAAGAGCAGCGACGTGAGGCCTTTCCACGTCAATGCCGAGCGCAGCACTGCTGGCCAGAAAGGCGCAACGTTTGGGGACCAGTCTGCTACCTTAATGTCCTGGATGGCGGAGGAACTCTTATGTTAATCACCTTAAGTCCTCCTTCCCTCGTCTAGTTTCGGCTGCTGATCAGAATGAGAGATTACGGAGATAGTCGAGCCACTAAAGTTACCTGGAGGGAGAGGGAGCGCAACAGGCAGACATAGTCAGCAGCCGAACACCAAGAGGGAAGAAAATAAGCATCACAGATCTTTTGGAGGAGCTCATTCTCCCAGGGGTTCAGCGAGTCTTCAGAGGGAGAGAGATCCCTGTGACACCAGGTGACGATGATGATTGTGGCTCCTGGGGCCGCAACTCGAGCCATCTCTTTCACAAACTGCAAATTTTAAATATACAAGCAGGGTGAAGGGAAATATTAGATTGGATAGGATAGGATAGAGGAGGAACGGACGGAAGAGAAGAAGGAAGGACCTTGGGTTTGTCAGGCATGTGTTCACCGCTCTCCATGGACCAAACGAGGTCGAACTCGCCATCCGGAAAGGGCTGCTGCAAAGCATCTGCAACTTGGAAAGAAACCTGGATTGGATGGATATAGGCTTGTAAGGGTTACTACTCCGCTGCTTTCCAGTGAGATTCGCAAGAGAGAATACTGATCGGGGAAAGGAAGGGAAAGGAAGGAAGTAAGGACACCTGGTTGGAGAGTAGTCCCTGGGAGGCGGCGAGAGCGTTGGCCCTTTGGGCTTGGACAGGACTCAAGGTGATGCCGCGGCATTGGGCTCCGAATTTCCCAGCCAGGTATCTGGAGCTCCCTCCTATTCCACATCCCACATCCACGATTTGCTTCGGTCTCTTGGATTCTAGCACCAAAGGCAAAGGAAGAGGGATCAAAACCTCGGTATCCCATTCACATAATCTCGTCCACATCATCACGGAGGGCGTACAGACAGATTCAAAGTTGGAAAGAACTTTATAAGGGACATCAAGCCCAGGGAAACGGTGGCCGCGTTAATTACGTGGCCGGAAAACAGCAGCGAAGCGTGCTTTACCACATTGAATCAATCAATCCTGCTAGTGTTAGTGTGATGCCGCGATGGGGAGATGAGCCAGGTAATTGAAAACGTGGGCACTCGTCTAGGAAAGATAAAGAAGCGGTCTTGGAGACTCACCAGGATCGAGGAGGGAGGCGAAGCGGAGGGATTCTTCAATCATGCGGATCTGGGCGGAGCGGTGATTGGAGAGGGAGAGGGAGACGTCGTCGGCGTCGGAGTCGTAGAAGCCGTGGTGCATGTGGTCGCCCCATATCTGCTCCCACAAGCCGGAGGATTGGTCGTAGAAGTCAGCAATCCCCCGTCTCAGCTCCGGTAGTTGGGTGGGAGAAGAGTATGCCATTGCCAGTAGTAGGGGAGGGCGGGAGGAGGAGGAGGAGGAGAAGATGCTGAGGCGGAGGCGGAGGCGGAGGCGGGAGGGCGGAGGTGGGTGAGAGGGGAGGGAGGCGGAGGGAACAGGGATGCGAAGTGAGGTCATCGATGGGGTGAGTGAGTTGTACTGTATACTATAAAGGAGGACGCAGGTTTTTCGGGGGCGTGGCGTGGGGAGGGGATGGTGGTTTCAGGTTTGGGCGGCGGGGAGGATCTCTCTCTGCATTAATTTTTCCTTTTTTTTATCAGAATTGGGAAAGCAGGCGAGGTATGCCCCATGACTGTGGGCTGCGTCACCCAAGTCAGTCTTCTTAAACTCTCTCCACTCTCTCTCCAGTCTCGTCTTCCACACCACTCACAGATGATATGATATGATGGATGAATGGAGCAGTTCTCACGTTTCCTCCATTTAACTTTATTCGGAAAGTTCAATCTCTTATTATAATATAGAAGTAACCAAGTTTTGAGTGCAAACATCCAGACGCCTTATACCATTTTATATATATGCAACGAAATGGAAAAACAACACTTGTGATTTGTACTCTCCAACAAAAGGACAACGACAACAAAAACACCGATAACAACAGCAAACAACGACAAAAAAGCAGCAACTTGTAGTTCTTTTTGAGTTTTCCAAGGCTTTTATTATTTCGAAATCAAACGTTAAAACAAACGGAGAGGTCGAATGGTCATCTGCCTCTATCTTAACCATCGAAACTTCAAAAGAGACTTCCACTATTGTGTTGGAGTTGGCGAATACTTCAGGAACCCTTATTTTTCACACCGGATACGCCCACGTGAGCTTAGGGAAACTGAAGTGTTATCCAACGACATGTGATCCCTGCGTGCGAAATGCGGGGGTTCGGGGGCAAGAGATTTATTATAGATTTAGGTTTTTGGGCCCTGTTTAGGGTATATATATATTTGCTCGTTTCCGATTATTGTATTGTGCTGAGCGGCTGTAAACCTAAAAACATAGTGAAATCTCTTTGCAGGACGTAGCCCTACTTTAAGATGAACCTGGGTAAAACTGTGTGTCGTCTATTCTTCTCTGTTTTTCGTGATCAAATTCTCGTTTACCACCCTTCATGTTGTCCCTACCGCGCACGACAGGTGGCAACATCAAAAGGGCACTTTCTCTTCTTTTGTTTCCATCCCTTACGCGAATCCAAACCATGTATTTCTCGCTTTTCAAATTCAGGAGTGTTTTCGTAACGTGTTGTCAGTGTACTTGTCGTCCTTACAAATGATGTTTCCATGGTATATGACCTATGAATGTGGATTTGGCGGTGAGGGTTTTCATACAAATTCGACTTGCTTTCGATGCTGCCGCCATGTCTCTGCCAAAAGCCTACCGTTGGTCCTTCTAGTGTCTGTCAATTTGAAAGAGCTTTCCAAACTGTAGAATTCGTACTTTTTTTTTTTCCTTTTTGTTATGCTGAGGGCGTCGCCGCCCTTACTGGGCCAGGGAGAGGACCTCGCAACAGTTAATAAAAAAGAGTAAAGAACGGATAATAAAAAAATAAAATATATATTGTTAAAGGATATCTATCAGCACTGATCGTGCCACGTAAAATGAATGGTGCACACATCAACGATTTTCAACTAAAATTATGCGTATAGACTCAACTGGCATAAATACAAAAAGGTTTAAGACTAAATTGATCCAATAAAAAAGTTTAAAACTAAATTGATACCAATATAATATACTTATGACTTTTTATAATTAGCTAAAAATGATATTAGGTCGCCTTTCTTCACTCTTCATTTGGCTTAGACTCTCCATATAATAATGTTTTGAACGTATTGCCCCTTATGTGGCCCGCCTTTTAGCATTATTCTCATCTTTTTATTTGTTCAAATATGATATCTCTCTTCTTCTTCTTTTTCCCTCTCTCTTCTGCTTTCATCCCAGTTCCCACTTTTCTTCTCTTCTTATCTAACAACGCCGTCCTACTAGCAATAGTGCCCCCTCTATTCCCTTTTTCCCAATTTTTCGCTTCGGACATGCCTTTGGTATCTCGTTCTCTCCCATTTCTTCTTATAAAATGTTCAAATGCAATGCTAAGAAAACATGCTCATCAACATTGCGTTGGAACTTCTCCTCGCTGACTCCTCCGATCCCCAGACCAGGTCCCTCACCTCCACTCGTTTCCCTGTCCCGTTCTCAAAAAATGATAGTGACTCTATTTGCATGTACACATAAACATGCCACTGATCACATTAAGATCGAATCCAATATTTTGTCGTTGTTATATAAGAGAATCAATATGACTTAATCTTCAAGTAATTTGAAATGTATGATGAAATTTCATGAAGTAATTATGTGATTATTTGACTTAGATTACAAAAATAGAAAAAAAAATCATTCCTAGGAACAAAAATTTTGTGCTTACCAAACTCATTTATGTTCCAAGAACAGAAATTTTGTGCAGTTATCAACCACATTTTAGATAAAATCAATTCTAATTAGAATCACTTTTTGCAAATCAGAATCGTTGTCATGCAGGTTCTTAACCAAATCATTAGGTTTGTAGTCATATGTTAATGTTAGCTACAAAAAGCCTGTTCGCTTATGCTAGTAGATCATATGGATTTCGATGAGTTTGTACGAGGCTGCACAATACATAAAGAACTTTACTAAACATGCTGCTAAACTCTCATAATTGAAGATGCTTCCCTCCTGGATTGCCAAAGGAAAAATTGTCCAAAAAATCCTAAATCTATTGCACTTTTGTCAAATTTATTCATAAATCTTTTAATTTTGCTAATTAATTTCTAAACCTTTCACGTTTTGCCAATTGAGTCCATTCCTTCAATTTGATCAAAAAATCGCTGATGTGAACGCTTGCATCCTATATGCCATGGCCAGTACTAACACAAACAATTTTCATTAATACTTCAATATATTTTAAAATACTTATTTATTGTTTCCTTTGATTTCCTAATCTTTTTATCTTTTCCCCTTTGTCAAGCCTCACAATTGTCTGACAAAGGTTGCTAACCAAGCGATGGCTGCCCTCGCTAGCCCAAAGTCAGGCGTCCCTTGCTCTAGGTTGACAAGGGAGTTCCTCGCTCAAGGCTAGTAAGGGCAGCCCTCACCTAATGTTGATGGAGGGAAAATAAAAAAAGGAAAGTAAAATTTTTAAAAAGGAATAAATTTTAAAAAAATTAAAAATAATAAAATATTATTAAGAATTATCTACACCAACACTAGCCCACTTAAGACGGCCGGCGTCCACGGTAGAAATGTATGGTCAAAATTGACCTATGAACTCAATTGACAAAACGTGAAAAAATTTAAAATTAAATTGACAAAACTAATAAATTTAGATGCCCATATTCCAACTCTACTATGAGTCATTATCCCTCCGCCCCGCATTTCTCTGCCTTGTATAGGACCCCTTGAAACTTTCCATTCTTCAAATAAACTAATCTAATCACATTTGGGCTTCGCTCCTTTCATTATTAAAAAAAATCCAACCGATATTGTGAAAAATATTATCAATCATAATTATAAATTAGATTGAAGATTACTTACAAATAATATTAGCCTATTGCACATATTTTAACATTATATAACTATAATTAAACCTATCAAAATGAATCATAAATATATTTTTTATCCCCTATATGATGGCTAAGTTATTATATGGGTTAATCATATCAGTACATATATCATAAATGAATTAAACATAATATGTGCATTAAATGAATCATAAATAAATTTACAGCTTACTTAGACCCAACTTGCCACTATAACTTTCTCTTCATACTTTCTCGCTTTCACTTGATTTTGCGTTCACCCACTTGAGTTTTCCCACTTGGGTTGTAAATGGAATTATTTCAGGAATATGTATTAAGTCAAGTATTACTTGGGTCGAATGAGTTACATTGCATAAAAATGAGTCAAAATGAATTAAATAAATCTACTTAGTTCATATCATTTGTTACCCAATCCAAACCATCCATTTGACATGTCTCATTATAACTAATGCAAACTCTATGTAAACTAGGTTCGTTATATCTAAGGCAAGCCGGTATTTGTTACGAATCCATAACTTTATTACAATACTTATTGTAACAATCTTTTATTCATAAATAGTCCGGCGCACAAAGCGTGTGATGCATTGTAATCAAAGATAATGCGAATTACATATGAATCTCCTATATGTAAAGAGCAAGGTTTCTGCATCCACATCTCTCTGTCTCTCTCTGTCTCTCTCTCTCTTATTTATCAGTTTATCCGGACCCGTATGCATCCTGTATTTGTTCAGAGCCAAAATATGTTTAAATCCTTGCTGACACGAAGAGTAACTTTTCAATACCGTGGTTCTAATGAATTTGCAAAGGGCGAAATATTTTTTTTCCGTTCCAATATAGTCAAGTTCTAAATTCAGATGGCGCAGAATACCAAGGCCTAAATTTGATATACAAGAGAGCGTGAGAATTCAACCCCAGCTTACAGCTTCCTTATCTTCTTTGCTTCTTTGACATAAAGAAAGTTCCCTGCCCGTGGGTTCCTCTATCTACAAGATAACGAGAGTTCTGGTTCCAAACATCACACGGAGACCCATCAGACATATCGGAGCAAGCTTCAAACCACCGTGTTTCCCACCATTATCCAACTTCACGACTGCCACCAAGTCTTACTCCTGCATTCATAGAAGGAGGAGAATGAAGACTGTACTACAACTTCCACTAATACAAACAAGCCATGCTCCTCATCCTTGCAATGCCTAAAACATTGAAGAAACATTTGTGACCAACTTCAATAGATTAGACACACATGAAAACATCACCACAGCTTGCACTCAGTAAAGGTTTGGCCGTGCCAATTGAACAAGAAATCAGCACCATCCGTCCAACTCACGCGTTTTACAAACTTGACACTTACTAGTGACTGAGGATGACCAATATATTTCAATTTTAGAATTCTTAAGAGGTCAGTTCTTCCTCAAAAGGAATTCCATAGAGCAAACCCAAGTTTCCCGATCATACGTGTTAACAGTCTTACTCTCCGTATAAAGTATTAAACCACTCCAAAAGTCTGCAATGGACCCCACAATGGTAGCAATTTCAAAAGAAAGTCTCTCTTTCTGGAAAAAAAAAAAAGAAAAGAAAACCTCTCTCCAGTTTAGCCACAAGATATGTAACATCATAATTTGTCGATGCATGAGTGGAATTTCTGACTACAGCTATAATAGGAGAAAGGAAATTTGAATTTTTTGACTTTTTATATACAGTAACAGCTGGTTTATCAGCCAACTTTTGGGTGACATTGATTCAATATTTCACAACATAAATCTAACTAAAATTTCCTCCAGACAATCAACAGAAATAAACTCAACTTAAAAAGCAATGCATAGAATTTACATGACATGTCTGGCCAATAAAAATGTGAGGTTACAAAGAATGACACGGGCTGGTGCCATTAAACAGTCAAAAGTCTAATTTTGGTATCTAATTTGTAGTGTTCTTTTTTCAAATTGGCTGCCAACAAGGACAGTGAAGTTTCTAGCTCACTTGATTTGTGCAATCAAGTGCATGTCACCTACCCTTATCTTACAAAATTGTTACCCCCGCATTGCTGGCGTAGTGAAAATCGATCAAAAAGACTTGATCGCACATATCAAACGAGTAACCGATTGCATGAAGAAAAAGTAGAGAATTAAATCAAGAAACCACAATTAGCAGACCAAAATAAGACTTACCCAAAAGGAAACATCTAACACTTTGCAGCATCAATAACAAAGGGTATCAAACTGGATTATTCAAGTTCCCCAAAGAATAAGTTCTTGCTACAATTAAAGTACTTACCAACGCATGAAATTAATCAATAGGATGTTTGTCGGCCTGGCGTGAGGTATAATGTGCAGAAAGTAAAAGAAGAGAAAGGAAAGCACTTGCTACGAAAATTGCATCAAACCACCGGTGGTAGAAATCAAATTGGATATCTCCACCTAACACATCAGTAATGATCATCCTGCCAAGACAAACAGGAATGCTCTTCAGGAAGCCTATTCAAATTTTGCATGCCAAGGGATGATGACCGCCAGGTCTGACAACAAAACAGTAATTCCTTACGGGTTTGAGTAATATATCAGCTTTCAGAAGCTAATGTCTAATATGCAAAAGTCAAATACAGTGGCACAGAAGATACAACGTTGCAGAAGAACATAATAAAGTCTGTTTAATCATCTAACTTGCATCTCAGACAATTCGCAATTTAATCATCTCACTTGCATCTGACATTTTGCAAGACAACCAAGATATGCAGAATCTTCATCTTCTTCAGTCTTTACTATTTCTAACTTCTGTGGGATGCATCCTCTAGTCTAAGTTAGTATTACTGATGCTTGGTTTAATTTGTCCTTTCCTTCTCTCTTCTTGCATTTCGCTGATGTACTAGAAGAGCCTCTCTATGAATAATCTAATTTCTTGTTAAAAACCAGGAGTATGCTACCTTACGAGTGCATTGTGTGGCTGAAATAATATTACTTATAAACCACACTCCACTGCAATAGTTCGTTGTTCTCTAGTTTATGGTTTCTGCTCTCCACTAAGCAACTTCATACACAAATTTCGGACTGATGAAAATTCTCTCATGTGTTGTTTCGAATGAGGAACACTAAAATGTAGGGCATATCCGCAAAAAGAAAAAAAAACTATACTTCTATTGGAGAATGAAACTTACCTGTAATCATTGGCCAAACTTTTTCGTATCAGGAGAATAGAAGAGACAAAATACATCCCCATTATTTCGGACAGGAAAAGTACAACATTGCTAGAAGACCCGCTTCCGACTCTGGAAACTGCAAGAAGAACTGTATGGAAGACCAAAATTATCAGTCGAAGCTCAACTTTGCTAAAGATGGAGCCGCCAGTAAATCCTGAGACAATTCCATCCCTTGTATTGACTAATGTACTCGCTAAATGGACAATAAAAGAAAACTCTCTAAATTCCACCCTATATTGAGTACAGCTTCGCAAAATCAGGAGTTACCTTCATTAAATTTGTTAAGAATCCACGAACTGATATAACAATCAACATTCCAATGAACATCAAAGAAATGTACTGCAAAATTGACAAAGAGAAAATGGACATTAGCCTCGTCTAAAATAATGAAGTTCAAACAGAACTCAGAATTTTCTTTGAAAGCTAAATAAGAAATTTTTTATGGGAAAGGTACCAAGGGTTACCACCCCTATCCAAGCTTACAAAGAAAGAGTCAACTAACACTAACAAATTGTAAACTGTCAAAAGTGAATTTTCAGTAATCCAAAAATACTAAAAGCCTGTAATGATCAATTCTGTACATCATGAAAAAATTAGACGCTACTCCCAAAAGCCTTCAAATATCTCCCAAGCCAGAAAATTGTGAGGGATAGTAGCAATGATCAGGATTTTGCCATGCAATAATGATCGAGCATGCTCTCTTTTGGGTTCTCATTATTTGCATGAGATAGTCATTTAGTCAAATGACTGCCTAAACATTTGTATAGAAGATGAAACCCAGAACCATCTCTATCGACAACATCATATAGAGCATCACGGATAAGGTACTTATAAATCATTAGCGTCTAACAGCCTATGAGCAACAAATCACACAAGACAGCCCTCCAGATAATCGTTAATCAGTTATAATGATAAGATGGGAAATCAAAGTTGATGTTTAAGATCATCAGTGCTCAATTACTTGGTAGAATTTATATTCAATGATCCATTTTCCACTGCTACTCTCTTTAAATAATATCATGACTTCCAAGAGACAAGATAATCATGACTAGGCAAACGGGGAAAAACATGCATTCGTATATGAGCACTTTAACCTTCATGACAGCAGGTCCTTTACGTTAAGAAATAATTAAGTGAGGGCAGAATAGTCATTTTGTGTCTATAGGGTTTGCTCATTTTGTGTGTGTATATCTCTTTTGATAATAACAAGAAGTCATTATTTTCATTAAACATGGTACCAAAGCCTTGAAAAGTTGGAATAGTACCGGTGGTAGAGAAGATAAGAGAATATAGATTTAGATGGTTTGGACATATTTTCCATAAATCCCTAGATTGGTGTACGGTCTATTTTAGAATGGAGTGGAGAAAAGCTATTTGCATTATGGAAGGGCAAATTTCCTATGTTCTAGACTGTCCTTTTTAGCCCTTTTTCCCTATATGTATTATTATATATATTCCCCAATCATTCTTTGCTTTTATTTATTTTATTTTGTGTATTTTTATTCAGATTCATCAACCACCGACCCAACTGGTTTGAAAAAATGTGATGTTGATGTTGATGTTGATGGTATTGAAGCCTTTTTTTTTTTTTGAGGTTACTACAGCAACCACCCTTAGTCCTGCTGTCGGTGAAATGCCTTGCAACTCCTCCTTGCTCCAATCGCGACTCTCCTCCACTGCCGATCCACTAGCAACCCTTCCCACAACAACCAAGATCACCCCGCGACTCCCCCACACCCACCCAAATCCACTTGCGTCTCGCCTCAAAGCCCTAATTGCTCTTCACAGATCTTCTTGCTCGACCATCTTGCCTGAGTCGCTTGTGCATCGCGTCCCTCTCGCTAGACTCTGGACTATCTCTCTCAACGCTCGTCTAAGTCCCTTGCATCCCCCTCACTCTTGACCCCTCCCCCACCTCTCGACGAAGTGCACAAAAGAAGCTACTAGCAGTTGATAAATTGCCAGACACCCTCAAAACTTGCCACTGATTTAATTTGAAGATTTTGTGCTTCTGAAAATCCAGCCAACAGCAACTCACGTTCAAGAGGAGAGGATGCCTTAGACGTATCTCTTCGAACAAGCTACTACCAGGAAATTCATGTGACTTGCAGATATCGCCAATTTCATTTTCCGTCGAGTTGCAGCCTTGAAGCTCCCTATGATCATGAATCTAGAGCTCAGACACTTGCTCTTCATCTATTATTGAGCCATTCGGGTTCTGTTTCGTGGAATGGAGTTCATAGAAGCTTCCAATCAGTTCGGCCCTTGGTGTTTCTCTCTTAACGGGTTATAAACGGTTAGTTGGTCTACTTGATGTTACTGATTGTGGTTATTCTGTTGTGCTACTGATTGTGGTTATTCTGATGTGCTACCAATTGGTTGTGGGGAATTGATTTTGCTTCGTTTTAGAGGAGAGAGATGAAATTGTGCGGCCTGTGGCAATTATATTTGTGGCTGATTTTGATACTGAAATTAAGCATTGGATTAGTTTGTGTCGGAGAATCGCAAGAAGATTTCGGGGAATTAGGAGAAAATCTTGGAATATGATATTATTTTGTTTCCATTTACTTTTATTTCCGAATGCTCAAGATTATGAGGTAGATCATCAAGATTAGGAAGTAGGAAATCTTTTCCTTTTCTATTTTTATTTTCTTTCTATTGTATAACTGTCCTAAACTCTTATCTATATGTAATGTTTGCTGTAAGAATGACTAGAAAATAAGAAATAGAAGAAACTACTTTTCTTCTTTGAAATCTGCACAGTATCAGCGCTGAAGTTTTGAATCCAGCTCCTACTATGGTGAAAACGGCGATGATCGGAGCTCATAGAGACACCAATTCAGGTGTCGTACCAAAGAGAAATTCGAGTGATCTCTCTGGACAATCAATCAATAGTGGGGAGCAATTCTCCAAGAAAACCAACCTGCTATTAACAATTCACCGATTGAATAGCCAAAATTATTTGGAGTGGGCTCAATCAGTGAAACTAGCAATCGATTCCTTCCAGAGTGTTAAAAGTTTCAAACACCCTTGAGAGTCCTTCAGAAGACTTATCCAGCCTCTAAACTCGCTTCGACCTTACCCTTAAAAGTACTTGGTTATACTTCCTTTGTCCACATCCATGATAGAAATCAGGGGAAACTTGAACTCCTACACATGATTTTGAGCCATGTTTTTAAATGATGAAAGTTCGAGTCACCTAGTTTGGCATCTCATCCTACTTGTGAGCATAACAGGTGCGAACTAGTACCAAGAATACTGAGATCCCATCGTACTCTCAAGTCTACTCGAGAAGAGACAAAACTCAAAGAAATGCGTTTTCTGCTCCCTTAAGGTGCCATGAGTCTAAGCCAGGGTATGACCAAAACTCCATACAATCATCAAGCAATGCTCTAGCTTAATCTATCCAACCTGATTAGACTAAAATGAGTACGAATGAACTTGACATACCTATAGCTATCCAAAAAGGAGTTAGGTCTGTACCAAACATCCTATGTCTCATTATGTGTCTTACAAAAACCTCTCATCCAATTTCCGTGCCTTCACCTCAACCTTGTCTTGTGTGGAGATTCCAAAAACCGTGCAGGATGCTCTACAAGTTCATGAGTGGAAGGAAGCAATCCTTGAGGATATGAAAGCTCCAGGAAAAAAAAAAAAAGGAACGTGGGATATGGTGGATCTACACGAGGGAAAGTCCAAGTTGGAGCATAGAGCTGATGCGTCCCTTGAAAGGTATAAAGCTCGTTTGGTTGCTAAAGGATCATCCAGACATATGGCATTGATTACCTTGAAACCTTCGCTACAGTTGCAAAATGAACACTATTAGAGTGCTCCTATCACTTGCAGCCAACCTTGACTGGCCTCCATAGCAACTAGATGTGAAGAATACGTTTTCAAATGGAGATTTGGAGGAAGAAGCATACATGGATTTCCTCCGGGCTTTGATAGAAGGTTTGGATCAAAGGTTTGTAGATTGAAGAAGTCACTAAATGGACTGAAACAGTCACCGAGGGCTTGGTTTGAGAAGTTCACTCGGTCTGTATAAAAAAACAAAGGTATGTTCAAGGACAAGCTGATCATACCATGCTTGTAAAGCATTCTCGTGATGGGAAGGTTGCAATTCCGATAGTATATGTGGATGGCATTATTTGGTACAATATCAGAATTGTAAGAATGCTTAGCTTTTGAATTTGAGATCAAGAACTTGAAAACTCTAAGGTATTTCCTTGGGATGGAGGTGGCTCAATTGAAAAAGTGAATTCTAGTTTCACAAAGGAGACATGTCCCGGATCTTCTAGAAAAGATTGGAATGAATGGTTGTAGATAGGCAGAAACTCCAATAAATCCTAATCAAAAACTTGGAAATGACAAAGATGAGGTTCCTGTTGATACATCAAGATACCAGAAGCTCGTAGAGAAACGAATCCATTTATCGAGCACTCGACAAGAAATTGCCTTTACTGTGATTATGGTAAGCCAATTTATGCATTCTCCCTATGAAAAAAAACATCTTAAGGCTATGTATAGAATCTTGAGACACCTAAAGAACACACTTGGAAAATGTTTGCTAGCCAAAGAGTCTACTTAATAGGAAATTGAAGCATAGATGGATACAAACTAGGTAGGGTCAACATTGACAAAAGATCGACTTTAGGATATTGTACATATGTCTGGGGGGAACTTGGTTACTTGGCGAAGTAAGAAGCAAAATGTGGTGGCACGAAGCAGTGCAGAAGCAGAATACAGAGCAATGGCCCATGGACTCTGTGAGATGTTGTGGCTAACACAAACACTAGAAAAACTTCTAGTGCCAATGAAAAATATCTATGAAGTTGTACTGTGACAACAAGGCTGCAATCAACATTGCACATAATCCAATGCAACTTGACAGAACTAAGCATGTTGAGATCAACACATTTTATCAAAGAGAAGATTGATGCAAGAGCTATTTGTATGCCAATTCTGCCAACCACACAACAAATAGCTGACATTCTTACGAAGGGACTATTCAGACCTAACTTCGAGTCCCTCATCAACAAGATGTGCAAGATAGATATTTACGCACCAACTTGAGGGGGGTTGTTGAAGAATAGGGAGAAGATCTCGGGGAATCAAGAGAAAATCTTGGGATATGCTATTAATTTGTTCCCATTTACTTTTATTTCTGAATTCTCAAAATTAGGAGGTAGATCATCAAAATTAGCAAGTAGGAAATCTTTTCCTTTTCTACTTTTATTTTCTTTCTATTGTATAGCTATCCTAGACTACTTATACGTAATGTTTGCTGTAAGAATGATTAGAAAATAAGAAATAGAAGAAACTACTTTTCTTCTTTGAAATCCGTAGTTTGATATTTAATTCTTGGGTTCCATCGTATTCTTTGTTCAATTATGGCTGCTACGGGGATCCTCTATTAGTTTACCACACTTGCAATTGACCTCTATCAAGTTGGATGGAACTAATTATGCATCTTGGTCTACAGCTATTGAAGTTTACCTTACTGCCACTAAATGAAGTGATTATCTCAAATCTACGGCCCCTTAATATCAAAGTAAGGCACTTGATTGTTTCTCTGGAGATACGATGATTCGTACGCTTTTATGGAATAATGTGGACCCTAAAATTAGTCCTCACTTCATTTAGTGTAAATCTACTAAGTCTAGGAAAAATGTGCCTTACTTTATTCTGGAGAGAACACCAAGACACGTGTGTGACACATGGGAAGCCCTATTTGATCTTCATCATGGAAATCAATCCTTATCTAATTGTGTCATAACACTTTGCAAGCAATTGGATACTTATCTCCCAACTTTGAACGATCTGACTGTTCTCTTCAAACGATGAGGATTTTTGAGTTCTACTATATCCCAAGACAATAGGATCAATTTGCAGACATCTTTAATAAATCACTAAGAAGGTGTAAAGTGAGTTTTCTATGCAACAAGTTGGGATTATTTGATATTTACATCCTAACTTGAGGGGGTGTTAGGAAATATTTAAATGAAGGGAAGTGTTGGTAAGGCACATCCGCCACTTTCAGGACTCTCTATAGGTTCCATCTGAGTATTATAATATGGCTGATCCTCAAAGAATGTTACATCTGCCGACAAGCCCCCCACTCTCACTCCTTTAGAACCGTCCATAGGATTTCAATTTGCTAACCGCAAATATCATCGACGTGGTACAGCTCCCACTACAGTGGTACATACTTCACCAACGCATGATTCATTTATTCGCTCATCAGTTACTACACCATCCTCTGATCCTGATCAGCCCATTGCTACGCAGAAAGGGACATGTTCGTGTGGTCGTTCTATAGACTGTTATGCTCCTTATTCTGGTCTTTCTGATTGTCTTCGTACTCATCATCCTACTTCAAATTTCTTGTCACATGACCGTTTATCTCCTAATTTCTCTTTCTTTGTCTCATCCTTGTCCTCTATTTCTGTGCCCATTAGTGTTGCTGAAGCTCTTACTCATTCTAGATGGCAACAAGCCATAGAAGACGAAATGAAGGCATTCATTGAGAATCTTACTTGGCAACTCAGTTCCTCAAGAAGCAAACTGTTGGTTGTCGTTTCTTGATGGCACTCTTTGATCGATTGACAACTTGATTGGTTGCAACGGGCTATACTTAGATATACGGTGTTCATTATGACGATACTTTTTCACTTGTTGCCAATATTCCATCTGTTCGTATCTTTATTTCCCTAGTGGCTAACTTTGGTTGGCTTCTTCATCAGTTAGATGTGAAAAATGCCTTCTCCATAGTGATTTAATCGATGAAGTTTACATGGAGCAACCATCCAAGTTTGTTGCTCGAGAGAAGAATTTGGTATGTCACTTAAATAAAGCCTTATATGGAGTCAAGCAGTCTCCTCGCGCTTGATTTGGTAGATTCAGATTCAGTGATGCTATTATCAAGTTCAGATTGAAACGGTGTCAAGTAATTTATTTAGGTTTTAGTTCCGTCTCCTTGGCTGGTTATATTCTTTTGGTGATATATGTGGATGATATCATCATCACTACTATTGATTTAGATGGTGGTCAACGGTTTAAGCAGCTTTTGCATACAAAATTCAGTACTAAGGATCTAGGACGTCTACTACATTTTCCAGGTATTGAAGTTGCCTAATCACATGCAAGTATCAATTTATCACAACAAAAATACGTACTTAATATTCTTGATGAGGAATTTCTTGGAGCAAAGCCAGTAGAAATGCCGATTGAATCCAATGTGAAACTTGATGCAGAACATGAAGAATTATTACATGATGCAAGGAAATATTGGAAATTAGCGAGAAAGTTAAAACAATCTTACTGTCACAAGACCTGACATATCCTTTGTCGTTAGTGTAGTCAATAAGTTCATGAGTTCTCCTTGTACTACCCATTGAGGATGCTATACTTCGGATTATCAAGTACTTGAAGGGAGAGCCAAGTAAAGGACTACTTTTCAAGAACTATGGACATTTGAAGACTACGAGTTTCTTTAATGCAGATTGGGATGGATGTCCTATAGATAGAAGATCTACGTCAGGTTATTGTGTATTCCTTGGAGGTAATTTGGTTGCCTAAAAAAACAAGAAACAACATGTGATTTCCCGATCAAGTGTTGAAGTAGAATATAGAACTATGGCACATGTGACATGTCAATTGCTCTGGTTGAGAATGTTATTATCAGAAATTGTTTGTCAACATCAGCTCCATTTGTATTATATTATGATAATCAATCAACTATTCACATTGCAAATAATCCCATCTTCCATGAGCTTGGCTAGATAGTAGAAGGGCGGAAGAGTCTGTGGGTCTATGAGTTGTACATAAGTCGTTCTTTCATCAAATAAAAATGATTAGTTCTGCTAACATGATATCAAAGCCAAACTAAGATATAAACCTTAGAATTATCGACGACCACCAAAACTCAACAAATCTGAATTCTAGAATTACTAACAACCACCAAAATTCACCAAATCCGAATCCCTATTCCCGGCAACCCACTATCAGATGAACCTAGATCTAGGGTTGTACAACCTCGGCGACCCACTGTCAGGCATCGCCTGAGGTCGCCCGGGCCCGACGAGCCCGTCAAGCATCATTTGACGTCGCCTAGGCCCGACGACCCATTTTCGGCGTCCTCGGCCGTCATTGGTCAAGGAACGACTTCTTTTTGTGGTTGCTAGTTGAGATGCGACCCTGCATTGGTGGTCACACAACTTTAATGGTAACTATATGAAGCTGGTCGAGGCACAATCAACCCAAATGGTCTCTTTGAAGAAGGCAGAGTAATATTGCATATGATGTTACCTACGTTGGTGCTGATTTGTGGTTGAGAATGTGGTGATTCATCACTGTTGGTTGTGAATTTTTTGTAATCCTAGCTTCTGTTGGTGCTCTTTTGTTGATGTTTGTTGTGAGTATTGGATTGTGGGGTCTTGGTTATTGATTCTGGAGTCCTTGCTATTGGTTGTTGGTGTTGGCTATTCTGATTTATGCGAGGATGAAGCTAATTAGTGGCGTTGTAATAGTTTGTGGAGTTTATTTGGTGGGAGTCCTTTGATTTATGATTTACTAGTCCTAAGATTATTCTGAAGCTTGGATTATAGCGGAGGGCAAAGGAGTAGTGACTGAGGTTGTGTCTCAATCCTCTAGTCATTTAACAGAGGAAAAGTTAGCTGGTGTCACCAATTTCCAGCAATAAAGGAGAATTGTAGTGGTGGTATTGATTCGGAGAGCAGTATCACTATCTAACAAGTAAAAAAATCTGTTGTTGATACAAAATAGGATACCATAGATGCTAGAATTATTGGGCAAATGTGGAACTCTACGAAATCTCATGTGGCCGCCTTGGTTGCACACATTACTACAGTTAATGATTTGTCAGATTACTTGAATGTCATTTATTCTGGACAAAATAACCTCTCAAGAATTTATGAAGTTTCACAGGATTTCGTTAGAGCTGACAGAAAGGATCGGCCTCACTCAATATTTTGCCGATTTTAAACAAATGTATGAGGAGGTTAACTATCTCTTGCCAATTACCTCTGATGTTAATCTCTGATTTTAAGCAGATGCAAAAGCAGCGAGAACAATTGGTTGTTATGGGTTTTTTGGGAGCACTAGGACCAAAATTTGATGCAATTCGTTCACAAATTCTTGGAGGAAACACTATGGCTTCACTAATGAAGACTTTTTCTCGTGTTTTAAGGGTTTCACATGAATCATCTAAGGATGGGTATCCCACAGGTGAGACCTCAGCCTTGCAGTCCAAGGGAACTATGGTGGCGGTCAAGGTCATGGTGGCAGTCAGTGGTGTTAGTGGACGTGGCATTAGTAGTGGCAGCAGTAGCATTAGTAGTGGATTTGGCAAAGGCCAACCACATTCATACAATAGCACCTTTGATGACACAAGGAGTAATACCAATTTTGCACTACACGTCATTACTGTGGTGCTCCTAGACACATTCAACGCTTTTGCTATAAGCTTCATAAAAGGCCCTCTCATTCGACTGCAGCTAATGTAGCCAATGCAGTAGAGTGTTTCTTCACAGTCCTCTGAAGGGGGCATACTGATTAGAATGTCAGAAGAGGAACTTGCTAGACACATTCAATTCCAGATTTCTCAACCAGTTTCCTCCTCCTCTACTACTTTTGCTTAGACAAGTAATGCAATAGCGTGTTTATCTACCTCTCGCCCTCATGTCATTGATTCAGGAGATGCCGATCATATGACTGGATCTTCAGGTATCTTTTCTGCCTTTCGTTA
Source organism: Psidium friedrichsthalianum (assembly GCA_019149425.1). Classification (NCBI taxonomy): domain Eukaryota; kingdom Viridiplantae; phylum Streptophyta; class Magnoliopsida; order Myrtales; family Myrtaceae; genus Psidium; species Psidium friedrichsthalianum. The sequence continues at coordinate 16,558 of JAGVVM010000696.1, read as the reverse complement.
GTCTATGTCCAATGTTAAATTAGCTAGTGGCTCTATCCACAATAGAAGGGATAGGCACAGTTCCCCTGACATCCTCCATATCTCTGTCTTCTGTCATTTACCTTCCAAATTTTCCATTTAATCTTATGTTTGTCAGTTATCTTGCCAAAGAATATAACTGTTCTGTAACCTTCTATCTCGATTCATGTTGTTTCCAGGATTTGAAGATGAAGATGACAATTGGTAAATGACATGTCAAGGAGGCTATATGTGTTTGATGATACTACCAGTGTTGCTTGTTCAGCAGTTTCCCCACATCAAGTTCATTGTCGCATGGGACATCCCTCTTTGGGAAGTTTGAAGAAGCCAAATTCTCGATTTCATTCTTTATCTAGTATCAAGTGAGTTGTATTAGTTTGGAAAATTGAATTGTATTAGTTATGGGCCAAGAGTCAATAAACAGGCCTCTCCACCATTTGCTTTAGTTCATTCTAATGTTTGGGGTCCATGTCCTAGTACTTCAAAGCTGAGTTTTAAGTACTTCGTTAGTTTTGTAGATGACTATTCAAGAGCCACTTGTCTATATCTAATGAAAAGCTGTTTTGAGTTATTACAATATATCCAGAACATACTTCCGTTGAGAGATATAAATACCTTTCTTTGCCCGTGCCACTTCGATACCCAAGAAATATCTAAGTGATCCCAAATCCTTTGCATGAAATTGCTATTGCAAATAAAGTTTCAGCTCTTTAATCCATGTAGAATCATCTCCAGTTATTACAATATATTCACATAAGCTACCAGAAATATCCGACTAGTTTCAAAAACCCTATAAAACATGCAATGATCTCCAATACATCTACATAGCCCAAATTGGAGTACCGCGTTAGTAAACTTCATGAACCTAGAGTGTTTCAAATCGTATAAAGATTTTTTTTAAGTAACAAACACGGCCAGACTCTCCCTAAGCAACAAACCCAAGTGATTGCTCTATATTCACCTCTTCCTGTAAATCTCCATGAAAAAAGGCACTCTTAACATCAAACTGAAACAAAGGCCGACTAGCAGAAGCAGCCAAAGGAAGTAAAAGACGAACAAAGGTCATCTTAGCCACCAAAGAAAAGGTATCACCATAATCTACTCCATAAACCTTTACATACCCTTTAGCAGCCAATTTGGCCTTGGGACAAGCAAGAGAACCATCAAGGTCAACCTTGATAGTAAATACCCACTCACATCCAATGGCCATCTTCCTTGCAGCTAAAGGAATAAGATCCCAAGTTTGGTTTTGGTCCGGTTCCAATAGTTCCTCTTCCACAGCTATCCTTCAGCCTAGACTAGATAATGCTTCGGCAATAGTTTTAGGAATAGAATATGTGTCGATAGTCATTAGACTAGCCCGACAAGAGACAAATAAAGTAGAATAAGAGACAAACTATGCAATAGGGTGTTCCGTACAACTACCAACTCCTTTGCGGTGTGCAATAGGAATATCAAGATCAATATGTGATTGACTTACCTTAGATTCAAAAGACAAAGGAGACGGGATAGGCCGAGATACATCTACAGGGCACTCTACATGCTGATGAGGACATCTACTATAAACATATTGGATAGGTGGAGGAATAGCTAGAGCCTCTGAAGTGGGTATTGATTCCATCATAACACATGTCAAGGAATCATCATCCACTACAGGAAGCTCCATTGGAGTATCAGAATAAACGGTAGACTCAAAAAAGAAAACATCTGCAGTAGTAAGATACTTATACAAAGAAGGACAGTAGCAACGATAACCCTTATGTGTACGAGAATACCCTACAAAAATACATTTAAGAGATCAAGGATCAAGTTTGGAAAGTCCGATATGATGATCACATAAGGGTGGAAGCTTTTTTAGATGCTAACTGGGCAGGATCTCCTCCAGATAGGAGATTCACATCAAGTTTGGGAGGAAACCTAGTATCTTGAAAGAGTAAAAAGTAAAGTGTTGTGGCTAGATCAAGTCCAGAATCAGAATACAAAGCTATAGCTCAAGTTACTTGTGAGTTAATCTGGATGCGTCAGCTATTAGTTTAACTCAGATTCAAAGATCCTGCACCAATGGAGTTGTGGTGCGACAATCAAGCGGCTATCAATATTGCCTCTAATCCAGTATTCCATGAGCGTACCAAGCATATTGAAGTTGATTGCCCTCTTGTTCGTGAGAAGCTTCAATCTAGAGTTACCTCTACTAGTTATATTAGAACCAGTGAACAATTGGCTGATATTTTCATCAAATCTCTAGGGAGTAGTAGAGTTGAGTATATCTGTAACAAGCTGGGCATGCTTGATATTCATTCTCCAACTTGAGGGGGAGTGTTAAAGAGTAGAATGGTAGAATAGTCTTTGTGGGTCTATGAGTCGTATATAAGTCATTCTTTCATCAAATAAAAATGATTAGTTCTGCTAACAAGGTTGATTGTCACTTTGTACGAGAAAAAAGTTCAGAAGGGGAGATTATCCTTCAACATACAAAGATGGAAGATCAATTTGCAGATAACTTTATTAAACCACTAAGAGGGAGTTGAGTGAGTTTTCTATGTAACAAGTTGGGATTATTTGATATTTACATCCCGAAGGGGGGTGTTAGGAAATATTTAAGTGAGGGCAGAATAGTCATTCTATGGCTGTAGGGGTTGCTCTAATCTCTTTTGATAATAACAAGAAGTCATTATTCTCATTAAACACAGTCGTGGGAAAAATCCCTCCATGTTCCAAACATGGAGAGACTACCTCAAAAACTTACCTCTTTGATGTCCGGGGCTATGACTCTCAATTTCTCTGTCTAGAGTTTACGTGACTGAATAAATCAACTATAGATACTGGTGCCACCAGATCTGACCTTCATGTTCCTAACTTTCCTCCTTGAGCAAAATGACATATTTTGCTCCACAAAATGATTCATCGAACAATGGTATTGCTTTCTTCTTTAATCAATATTTGTAAGCTGATGGTCTTTTTTTTTTGTAAGCTAATGGTCTTTCACCTTACTGAATCCAAAAATGATGAGTTTTCCTATTTAGTTTAAAATCTCACAAGGGTAATTTTTATAAGCAGAATATTCACATAAAACCGTAATATATAACATCAAAAGAGGAGCTAAATATTTTTCTATAGGCAACCAGCTAACCAATTAAGAATCTTTGTGAAATTTCCGATACTTAAAATCACGGTATTGCCAGGATGACCATTGTTATACCATGTGCAAACAAAGGAATGATGACAACACACCAAAATACAAGAAGAAATGTGTTCAAACAAAATCAAAAATATCGCAGAAACCAATCTATAAAACTAACCTGAGACAACAAAGAGACATTGATACCAATATCAAATAACCGCAAAAATATGCTGATTGTCCTTGTCACAGGATCTACTGAACCAGCCTGTGGAAGCCAAAATTGGTTAATACTTCAAAAGCAAGAAAAACTACCTCTTTAAACTATGCTTGAAAGAAAAAATGGGTAATGATGAATTCAGTAAAGTAGACAGATAAACCAACATGAGATGTCCGCTTGAAGTACATACCTCCTTAAACACCACACTTTGTAAAGACTGCAGAGAAAAATATAATTAAATCAATTAGGCATCTTGCATTCAGGGATCAATACAATTGGTCTCTGTACAATGCACAAGCTCATGGGCAGTAAAAATACTCAAACTCACATAAGCCAATGAGTCAGTAACTCATTGCCGGAAGGAGCGATATCTAAGCCAATATTCAGCATCTTTTTCACAGAGGACAGGAGTTTGATATATTGCAAACATATATGTTTCTGCTGACTCTAGTTAGAGGGATGAGACACATCCTTAAATTTAATATTCATACAAAGAAACTGAGAAGCTAAAATGTTTCCGATCAATAAAAAACCAAAATTTTAAAAAAAGAAGGATCACTTGCCAAAGAAAAGGAAAAAAAAAAATGCAATAAAATAACATTCGCAAAAATTTCAAGGTAGAATGAATGAGTCTGCGCACGTACATAAATGACATGCACGTGAGAGAGAGAGAGAGATGTTCACAGCCTAATTTGATAAATGTGTTTCACAACTATATGAAACTGAGACTAGTTTTCGTTCAGGCGACTGCTATAGCATTTTGAAGCTACTGTATTTGTGAATTAATATGCGGAAGAGTTCTCACAGAGTTCAAGGTGCAAGAAAAGTTGATCAACCAAGTCACAAAAAATCAAAAGGAAGTGTATATGTAAATACTCATGTGATACCCCAATTCTCATATTGGATGAGAAAAACAATTGAGCGCCTCATAAGTAAGCATCCACCCTAGGCAGTCGTCACCTTGTGAAATTACTCCAGGGTATTCCTATTGAGGGCTTGGCCCACATGAATCAGGCTCGAACGTCACGCATGATATCAAAGTAGGACTCCCTCCAGTGGTGTACGGTTCATGGACAGACTATGCCCACACCCGATGTGACAAGTTCATGGCCAAACCCCCAAAAGGAATGCTCTGAGTAATCACACAAGGTGGGCGTGGACCATACTTATAAATAACATTCCAAGGTATCTTGCAATCTTTAAGCATACCGACTTCTCAATCAATAATTGATTGTGAAATAGCAGTTAGCTAAGATGATAAGGTTAAGCACCAGACTAATCCAGGAAGTCCTTTGCATAGCATTTTGAAGGTTCATGGCAATGCTTTGGCATGACACGTTGTGGCAATTTTTGCAATACTTGCAGGCAGAAAAAGATTAAAAAGAATTAACTCGGAAGACAGGCAGCACAAGGAAGATGATTGCATCAAAGATAACTCTTTATATAACTTAAAGAATCCTCTAATCAGAATTTACTGCTGAATACATTTTGAACAACAGTGCAACACTGGAAACATCTGAATGGAGTAGATTCTAACAGCAACATTAGAGAAAAGCATATTCTTAAGGAATTCGAAGTATCTGAAACTATCATAACCATACAGTTACCAAATTCCACAAGGAATTATTATTATTATTTTTTATCAACTACAACGAGTCAATTTTGTCAAAATGAGAGTTCCTATAGATCACACAGATTGGTTGAACATTTCTGCAGATATTAAATCTGTCTTCATTGTTCGCAACTATTGCATTACGTGGGCCTTATAGATGGAGAGAATTACAAAGCAAGAGGAAGAGAAAGAATTGCCCCTGCCACCATGGAAGGAAATTTTCTAGGATGGAAGTGGAAACAGTGTCTACTTTTTAGTTTATTTTTCCCTGTTTTAAGTCCAATTAGCGTCCTCTTCCAACAATGGATCTTTCACATACCACAGCGTATTTTGTCAAAGTATAACCATACCTTAATCATTTTGTATACACAGTAGACTGAACAAGCATAACCAAGTAGATTCTGCATATGACCTCTCCATGTTCGAGAATAAGCAGCTGCCTCCTGCATTAGAGGAAATGGCCATATGAGAACCTATGAAGACAAACACTAAGGTGGAAAGGCATATGCTTATGGCAATATATGTTCAAAAAGCCAAAAATGGTCGCAAGCTGCAATATGCCACCTAAGGGCTAAGACATGTTTTCGTCCAGCCATTTTAGTATTACAACGATCACAATGCCATTGTAGTAGTCTGGAAGCCAAAAATTTCAAACAAGTAGGAGCTGCCTAAACTGAAATGTGTCTCAATATGCATCTGATATTGACCAAAAAGAGAGAAGTAGGTTTTAATCTTCCTATACAGAGAAGCTCCCAAAAAGCCAAAGAATTTGCCCTACAGAGCATCCCCCATTCCTAGGCTAATTCCAAGTAGCCAACAGCCAGGTAGTAGCCTTACATATAGCTATACCGCATATATGTGAAAAACAGCTTGAAGAACACTTAAAGCATCATAAAGAGATCACAACAGAAAAAAGCCTACTGTGAAAATTTACAGCAAAAATTGCAAGTAAAGAAACCTTGGCTTGGCGAAGCTCGTAAATTTCCAAAAACAATTGCTTTGAGAGCTCTTCCAAAGCTTGTACCTCTGCTTCCATGTTCTTAATATCTTAACAGGAAGCAAAAGCAGTATGAGGCATTGTCACAGTATAAAATGACTCTTGTGCAAAGAATAGCGAAAAAACTTATTGGCAGTGGAATTCCAACAATGAAAAGAACTTCAGGGAAATGTGAAGACTTAAGTTGGCTTATTTGGCAACTGACATTTGATCACTTTAAACCATGAGAATACCAGGGCATCTAATTTTCAAATGTATCATGCACTCATGTTTTCAGTTCTATTATCCATTCAGATTTTCTTATGTATGACCGATGGATTAGTAGGGTTTATCTTTCATCTGTGCCAATTGGAACTCCACTTCCAGGCTAATTTTTATGCAGCAAATTGGTAAACAGATATAAAACTAAAGACCCAGACATTAGCATAAAGCTAGTGTCCAGCCAATATAAGTTATGAAAAGGATTTTCAACTAACTTCAAACAGAAAATTGCAATAAGTCTCTACAAGATGGATACAGGATAGGCTGAGTAAAGGTAGGAGAACCTCTTGAGGAACAGTAATGGCATGACAATACAAACGGTAGGTCGGTCACATGTCAGAGCATAAAAGGATATGCCAGCATGGAGACCTAACAAGGAAAATAAGTGCATAATGCAGATTGTTTTCTAATAAGAAGCCCACAATAGATGGGTAAATTCCATGCTAATGAAACACGACCAAAGCCTGATGAGATGTTCAAATAAAGGACTGTTTGCATTGTGAGGAATCAAACCAGTGGCTCTGCAATCAGTTGTTAGAATCAATAGGTCTTCTTTCTTTTCCTTGGCCACACCAATCTCATGGGCTACGTGTTTTATCTCTGAGCATAAAATGCAATGCAAGCTTACTACATGCTTTCTTAATTGCATAATTTGCATTTCCTCCCTCTTCAAAGGAACAGAAAGAAGTTTGAAAGCATCTGCTGACCTTGCTCTGTTTGGTCCTCTTGCACTGTTCTTACCATTGTGCCAACAATCCGTTTGAACAAAGACCTAGCCTTCAACTTCTGCAACATGAAAATTTCTTTATCAGAGAAGATATTAGATTTAGTAGAAGCAGCAACAAGGCACTGGAAAAGCATCAGCTCTTTTGATATTGATAAAAGGACAATACAGAACCCTCCGCTCAGCATTAAACCAGTTAAAATTTTTAAGCATTTAAATGCCCTATCGTATTATCTGGCGGCTCATTTAAACTTGCATCACAATCATTCGCTAATTTTGTGGTTCAAAATTTCTTTACTTGAAAGTTGATACTTACTAAGGCACTCATATTTTAACGCAGATTTTAAAAAGAACAGCCACATATCTTGTGTACTTTGCGTTAAAATCAATTGAAGGTGCTGCAAACTTCATAGTTTTTTTTTTTAACTAAAAAAGGTTCAAACATTCACTCCCTTGGAATTAACTCGTACAATAGAAAAGAGAGTTTCCAGCTAAATTTGGAAGTTTCTGCATATCCTCAATGGGTAAGCTTGAGCTATGTTCAACAGTACATGATCTATACTAGCCTTTGCAGTGGGAGATACAACAAAAAGAGGCGCACAAGACACAAAGAGTAAGGTTAACTAAAGTTCCATAAATAGCATGTGCTCCAATCCAATAAGAGTTAACAAATAATACTACTATCTTGATCTTCTTTCAGCAAAAGACAGATTCCAAACACAAGATGTAAGGGTATGAGACCATAGAGGAGGGGGAGAGAGATAGAGGAAACCTCTTCTGATCCTTGCACTCGTGCCATTTCCATCTGGCAAAGAATAATTTTCTTTTTCTTGAGGATACAAGTCTCCATCGATTGCATCAGTTGTCTCTCTAACGCTTTAATCTCTGCTTCCTCAATCTCTCTACAACATTTAAAGAATACAAGAAAAAGAGATCACTCTGGAAGAACTCAGTTATCAGTGAAAAGAAGCCCATATTTTTATTCCAAATAAGCCCAGACATATCAAAAACTAATGGGGAAAGTGCTGCAAATAAGTGCTCATAGTTTGCGAACTCAATTTTCAATCTCAAACCAAGAATAGAAGGTGAGGCAGTTAATTTTAATGTCCAAAACTCACAGAATTAATTGCTTCATTTGTTTTTGCTACTATATTTTTATAAGCTGGCAAAAGATTGGTTGCACCAGAATAAGTGACACCAGAATAAGTGACCAGTCTGCAGTCGAGACTAGTGTTTGCGTATTACAGAGACAGAAGTAGGAAGGCATACTATCATCATGTGGAGAAAGGCACTGTAATGTAAATTACCTGATGAAGAGAGACAAATAACTGTAGGGCAAATTTACAGCTCCAAAACCAGACAAGATAGCCATAACAGTCACGCCAATGACTCCAATTCTACTGACCAACTGAGGAATGGTAAAGAAACCTGATAACAACAACAAAATATGAGAAACCACGCACAAACCCCTAGTGAGACTATCCAGACTCCGAGATACAAGCAAAAACTATGAGGGAGAGCCTGACATGTACATTCAACATCAGGTGTGTGTGGTGAAGACACCAGGCAATGCACGATGGAAAGTGGAGTTGGGCAAAGAGAAAAGGCCATAGCGGCAAATAGCGAGAATCAGACCTTTATCCGGGGAAGGCATGGGGAAGTGGATACCCATGCGCCAAAAGGCATAGAGAAATGCAAGCAAGAACAGAATGGCTCCAGTGGCAGCACGTTCTCTCCTTACACCTGATTGACATCGGGGGTGAGTGGGATGCTCATGGAAGCAAACACCTAGGAGCGGGGTGGGATCGGAATGAGGAGGTACCACTGTTGCAGAGCATGAGGTAGCAGTGATAGTAAGGCAACAAGAAGACCAAGAGCAGTATCAGACAGAACAAGTCCACCTTCCAGTTGAGCCATCGAGCCCTAGAGGGAAAAAGGCGACGTAGGATTCTGAATTCAAAATTCGAATGGCAACAAAGGAAGGGGGGAATAGCAAACGGACTCACTCTCGGGAGAGAAGAGGGATGATCTCGAAGAGGACGAGCTGTAGGAGATTGCAAGAGAAGGCGAAGACGACGCTGAAGATGATCTGGACGAGGACCCTCTTCTCTTCGTACTCCTTGTACAGCCGCCGGTTCAAGAACCAGAGCCCCGCCCAGCCAAGCAGTACCAACGATCCCACCGCCACCAACCCCTCCCACATCGCCCATCCCCAACCCATCTTTTGATCAGATCTGCATTCCACTTCCGCTTGGGATCTCCTCTCGCCCAAGGCAGCCAAAAGAGGCCCCCCGTCCAGGATTCTGCCTTTAATTGTTTCTAGACCCCGGGCTCGCGGCTGTCGGGAAAATGGTTTTCACGGAGGTAGTTTCGTATGCTTAGATGTGATTCTATTTTTCAGAACAAAACATAATTAAAAATATATTAGTAATGTAAAATTTTGATTTTGATGCTATTTTCGAGAATAGTTTTTAATAAAAAAAATAAAGAAAAACTGATTCTAAAAAAAATCACTTTTAAAAATTACAATAAAATAAAATATCGATTTTTTTAAAAGATTATAATTCCACATGTGGGCTTCCACATCAACTTTTGAACTTTAAAGAAAATTAAAATTAGATTTGAAATTTTACTAACAATTAATTTTTAAATAATTTTTTAAAATTAAATTTTAAAAATAAGATTTAAAATTTGACTTAAAAATTTTAAAAAGAGGAAATTAAAAAATAAAAATATTAAAAAGGGGAGAATTTTAAATTTAAAAAGATGAAATTTTATTAAAAAAAGAATTCTCACCATTCGGTTGTTCTTGAAAAAAAGAAATTTTATATTATTACCAAATGCACTTTAATTCTCTAAAAATCATTCGATGAACAAAATTAAAAAATATGATTCTAATCAAAATTACTTTTCAGATCCAAATCGTTACCAAATAAACCATTATTGCCCTTAGAATTTTTCCTCTCTCTCTCGCTATTCTGTGCATTGACTTAGCCTACCACCATAGTACATTTTCTTCAACTCTTTTTTTTGTAGGGTCTTTATAATCCATGGATTTGTCTGGATTAATCATGCGTTTTGACTTCTTTTAAATTTGAGACCCTTAAAACTTTCGTAGCACTCCGATATCAATGTATAGGTTTTCATGTAATTTTTCTCATAATTTTTTTAAAATTCGAATATTATCTTAAACTTTGGTGGGATAGTTTTAAAAAATGGCTTCTTGCTATACTTAAGCATTAACAAACATGCCCTTATAAATCATTAAATTGCAAGTAAATTTACTATCTTCATATGATAACTTCGATTTTTTATCCTTCAGTGCTTATGTTTCCTTTATTGAAGAACTATGTGTGTCCTTTATTCGTATATCTGAATACGAATAAAGGACACACATAGTTCTTCAATAAAGGAAACATAAGCACTGAAGGATAAAAAATCGAAGTTATCATATGAAGATAGTAAATTTACTTGCAATTTAATGATTTATAAGGGCATGTTTGTTAATGCTTAAGTATAGCAAGAAGCCATTTTTTAAAACTATCCCACCAAAGTTTAAGATAATATTCGAATTTTAAAAAAATTATGAGAAAAATTACATGAAAACCTATACATTGATATCGGAGTGCTACGAAAGTTTTAAGGGTCTCAAATTTAAAAGAAGTCAAAACGCATGATTAATCCAGACAAATCCATGGATTATAAAGACCCTACAAAAAAAAGAGTTGAAGAAAATGTACTATGGTGGTAGGCTAAGTCAATGCACAGAATAGCGAGAGAGAGAGGAAAAATTCTAAGGGCAATAATGGTTTATTTGGTAACGATTTGGATCTGAAAAGTAATTTTGATTAGAATCATATTTTTTAATTTTGTTCATCGAATGATTTTTAGAGAATTAAAGTGCATTTGGTAATAATATAAAATTCTTTTTTTCAAGAACAACCGAATGGTGAGAATTCTTTTTTTAATAAAATTTCATCTTTTTAAATTTAAAATTCTCCCCTTTTTAATATTTTTATTTTTTAATTTCCTCTTTTTAAAATTTTTAAGTCAAATTTTAAATCTTATTTTAAAATTTAATTTTAAAAAATTATTTAAAAATTAATTGTTAGTAAAATTTCAAATCTAATTTTAATTTTCTTTAAAAGTTCAAAAGTTGATGTGGAAGCCCACATGTGGAATTATAATCTTTTAAAAAAATCGATATTTTATTTTATTGTAATTTTTAAAAGTGATTTTTTTAGAATCAGTTTTTCTTTATTTTTTTTATTAAAAACTATTCTCGAAAATAGCATCAAAATCAAAATTATTTACATTACTAAATATATTTTTAATTATGTTTTGTTCTGAAAAATAGAATCACATCTAAGCATACGAAACTACCTCCGTGAAAACCATTTTCCCGACAGCCGCGAGCCCGGGGTCTAGAAACAATTAAAGGCAGAATCCTGGACGGGGGGCCTCTTTTTGGCTGCCTTGGGCGAGAGGAGATCCCAAGCGGAAGTGGAATGCAGATCTGATCAAAAGATGGGTTGGGGATGGGCGATGTGGGAGGGGTTGGTGGCGGTGGGATCGTTGGTACTGCTTGGCTGGGCGGGGCTCTGGTTCTTGAACCGGCGGCTGTACAAGGAGTACGAAGAGAAGAGGGTCCTCGTCCAGATCATCTTCAGCGTCGTCTTCGCCTTCTCTTGCAATCTCCTACAGCTCGTCCTCTTCGAGATCATCCCTCTTCTCTCCCGAGAGTGAGTCCGTTTGCTATTCCCCCCTTCCTTTGTTGCCATTCGAATTTTGAATTCAGAATCCTACGTCGCCTTTTTCCCTCTAGGGCTCGATGGCTCAACTGGAAGGTGGACTTGTTCTGTCTGATACTGCTCTTGGTCTTCTTGTTGCCTTACTATCACTGCTACCTCATGCTCTGCAACAGTGGTACCTCCTCATTCCGATCCCACCCCGCTCCTAGGTGTTTGCTTCCATGAGCATCCCACTCACCCCCGATGTCAATCAGGTGTAAGGAGAGAACGTGCTGCCACTGGAGCCATTCTGTTCTTGCTTGCATTTCTCTATGCCTTTTGGCGCATGGGTATCCACTTCCCCATGCCTTCCCGGATAAAGGTCTGATTCTCGCTATTTGCCGCTATGGCCTTTTCTCTTTGCCCAACTCCACTTTCCATCGTGCATTGCCTGGTGTCTTCACCACACACACCTGATGTTGAATGTACATGTCAGGCTCTCCCTCATAGTTTTTGCTTGTATCTCGGAGTCTGGATAGTCTCACTAGGGGTTTGTGCGTGGTTCTCATATTTGTTGTTGTTATCAGGTTTCTTTACCATTCCTCAGTTGGTCAGTAGAATTGGAGTCATTGGCGTGACTGTTATGGCTATCTTGTCTGGTTTTGGAGCTGTAAATTTGCCCTACAGTTATTTGTCTCTCTTCATCAGGTAATTTACATTACAGTGCCTTTCTCCACATGATGATAGTATGCCTTCCTACTTCTGTCTCTGTAATACGCAAACACTAGTCTCGACTGCAGACTGGTCACTTATTCTGGTGTCACTTATTCTGGTGCAACCAATCTTTTGCCAGCTTATAAAAATATAGTAGCAAAAACAAATGAAGCAATTAATTCTGTGAGTTTTGGACATTAAAATTAACTGCCTCACCTTCTATTCTTGGTTTGAGATTGAAAATTGAGTTCGCAAACTATGAGCACTTATTTGCAGCACTTTCCCCATTAGTTTTGATATGTCTGGGCTTATTGGAATAAAAATATGGGCTTCTTTTCACTGATAACTGAGTTCTTCCAGAGTGATCTCTTTTTCTTGTATTCTTTAAATGTTGTAGAGAGATTGAGGAAGCAGAGATTAAAGCGTTAGAGAGACAACTGATGCAATCGATGGAGACTTGTATCCTCAAGAAAAAGAAAATTATTCTTTGCCAGATGGAAATGGCACGAGTGCAAGGATCAGAAGAGGTTTCCTCTATCTCTCTCCCCCTCCTCTATGGTCTCATACCCTTACATCTTGTGTTTGGAATCTGTCTTTTGCTGAAAGAAGATCAAGATAGTAGTATTATTTGTTAACTCTTATTGGATTGGAGCACATGCTATTTATGGAACTTTAGTTAACCTTAACTCTTTGTGTCTTGTGCGCCTCTTTTTGTTGTATCTCCCACTGCAAAGGCTAGTATAGATCATGTACTGTTGAACATAGCTCAAGCTTACCCATTGAGGATATGCAGAAACTTCCAAATTTAGCTGGAAACTCTCTTTTCTATTGTACGAGTTAATTCCAAGGGAGTGAATGTTTGAACCTTTTTTAGTTAAAAAAAAAAACTATGAAGTTTGCAGCACCTTCAATTGATTTTAACGCAAAGTACACAAGATATGTGGCTGTTCTTTTTTAAAATCTGCGTTAAAATATGAGTGCCTTAGTAAGTATCAACTTTCAAGTAAAGAAATTTTGAACCACAAAATTAGCGAATGATTGTGATGCAAGTTTAAATGAGCCGCCAGATAATACGATAGGGCATTTAAATGCTTAAAAATTTTAACTGGTTTAATGCTGAGCGGAGGGTTCTGTATTGTCCTTTTATCAATATCAAAAGAGCTGATGCTTTTCCAGTGCCTTGTTGCTGCTTCTACTAAATCTAATATCTTCTCTGATAAAGAAATTTTCATGTTGCAGAAGTTGAAGGCTAGGTCTTTGTTCAAACGGATTGTTGGCACAATGGTAAGAACAGTGCAAGAGGACCAAACAGAGCAAGGTCAGCAGATGCTTTCAAACTTCTTTCTGTTCCTTTGAAGAGGGAGGAAATGCAAATTATGCAATTAAGAAAGCATGTAGTAAGCTTGCATTGCATTTTATGCTCAGAGATAAAACACGTAGCCCATGAGATTGGTGTGGCCAAGGAAAAGAAAGAAGACCTATTGATTCTAACAACTGATTGCAGAGCCACTGGTTTGATTCCTCACAATGCAAACAGTCCTTTATTTGAACATCTCATCAGGCTTTGGTCGTGTTTCATTAGCATGGAATTTACCCATCTATTGTGGGCTTCTTATTAGAAAACAATCTGCATTATGCACTTATTTTCCTTGTTAGGTCTCCATGCTGGCATATCCTTTTATGCTCTGACATGTGACCGACCTACCGTTTGTATTGTCATGCCATTACTGTTCCTCAAGAGGTTCTCCTACCTTTACTCAGCCTATCCTGTATCCATCTTGTAGAGACTTATTGCAATTTTCTGTTTGAAGTTAGTTGAAAATCCTTTTCATAACTTATATTGGCTGGACACTAGCTTTATGCTAATGTCTGGGTCTTTAGTTTTATATCTGTTTACCAATTTGCTGCATAAAAATTAGCCTGGAAGTGGAGTTCCAATTGGCACAGATGAAAGATAAACCCTACTAATCCATCGGTCATACATAAGAAAATCTGAATGGATAATAGAACTGAAAACATGAGTGCATGATACATTTGAAAATTAGATGCCCTGGTATTCTCATGGTTTAAAGTGATCAAATGTCAGTTGCCAAATAAGCCAACTTAAGTCTTCACATTTCCCTGAAGTTCTTTTCATTGTTGGAATTCCACTGCCAATAAGTTTTTCGCTATTCTTTGCACAAGAGTCATTTTATACTGTGACAATGCCTCATACTGCTTTTGCTTCCTGTTAAGATATTAAGAACATGGAAGCAGAGGTACAAGCTTTGGAAGAGCTCTCAAAGCAATTGTTTTTGGAAATTTACGAGCTTCGCCAAGCCAAGGTTTCTTTACTTGCAATTTTTGCTGTAAATTTTCACAGTAGGCTTTTTTCTGTTGTGATCTCTTTATGATGCTTTAAGTGTTCTTCAAGCTGTTTTTCACATATATGCGGTATAGCTATATGTAAGGCTACTACCTGGCTGTTGGCTACTTGGAATTAGCCTAGGAATGGGGGATGCTCTGTAGGGCAAATTCTTTGGCTTTTTGGGAGCTTCTCTGTATAGGAAGATTAAAACCTACTTCTCTCTTTTTGGTCAATATCAGATGCATATTGAGACACATTTCAGTTTAGGCAGCTCCTACTTGTTTGAAATTTTTGGCTTCCAGACTACTACAATGGCATTGTGATCGTTGTAATACTAAAATGGCTGGACGAAAACATGTCTTAGCCCTTAGGTGGCATATTGCAGCTTGCGACCATTTTTGGCTTTTTGAACATATATTGCCATAAGCATATGCCTTTCCACCTTAGTGTTTGTCTTCATAGGTTCTCATATGGCCATTTCCTCTAATGCAGGAGGCAGCTGCTTATTCTCGAACATGGAGAGGTCATATGCAGAATCTACTTGGTTATGCTTGTTCAGTCTACTGTGTATACAAAATGATTAAGGTATGGTTATACTTTGACAAAATACGCTGTGGTATGTGAAAGATCCATTGTTGGAAGAGGACGCTAATTGGACTTAAAACAGGGAAAAATAAACTAAAAAGTAGACACTGTTTCCACTTCCATCCTAGAAAATTTCCTTCCATGGTGGCAGGGGCAATTCTTTCTCTTCCTCTTGCTTTGTAATTCTCTCCATCTATAAGGCCCACGTAATGCAATAGTTGCGAACAATGAAGACAGATTTAATATCTGCAGAAATGTTCAACCAATCTGTGTGATCTATAGGAACTCTCATTTTGACAAAATTGACTCGTTGTAGTTGATAAAAAATAATAATAATAATTCCTTGTGGAATTTGGTAACTGTATGGTTATGATAGTTTCAGATACTTCGAATTCCTTAAGAATATGCTTTTCTCTAATGTTGCTGTTAGAATCTACTCCATTCAGATGTTTCCAGTGTTGCACTGTTGTTCAAAATGTATTCAGCAGTAAATTCTGATTAGAGGATTCTTTAAGTTATATAAAGAGTTATCTTTGATGCAATCATCTTCCTTGTGCTGCCTGTCTTCCGAGTTAATTCTTTTTAATCTTTTTCTGCCTGCAAGTATTGCAAAAATTGCCACAACGTGTCATGCCAAAGCATTGCCATGAACCTTCAAAATGCTATGCAAAGGACTTCCTGGATTAGTCTGGTGCTTAACCTTATCATCTTAGCTAACTGCTATTTCACAATCAATTATTGATTGAGAAGTCGGTATGCTTAAAGATTGCAAGATACCTTGGAATGTTATTTATAAGTATGGTCCACGCCCACCTTGTGTGATTACTCAGAGCATTCCTTTTGGGGGTTTGGCCATGAACTTGTCACATCGGGTGTGGGCATAGTCTGTCCATGAACCGTACACCACTGGAGGGAGTCCTACTTTGATATCATGCGTGACGTTCGAGCCTGATTCATGTGGGCCAAGCCCTCAATAGGAATACCCTGGAGTAATTTCACAAGGTGACGACTGCCTAGGGTGGATGCTTACTTATGAGGCGCTCAATTGTTTTTCTCATCCAATATGAGAATTGGGGTATCACATGAGTATTTACATATACACTTCCTTTTGATTTTTTGTGACTTGGTTGATCAACTTTTCTTGCACCTTGAACTCTGTGAGAACTCTTCCGCATATTAATTCACAAATACAGTAGCTTCAAAATGCTATAGCAGTCGCCTGAACGAAAACT